>JAJOOS010011958.1:0-24187 GCA_029582725.1 Solanum chiquidenum
TTTTTAAAAAATAGTTTCAACTTCAAAATTTTATTTTTTCACCCCTACCCTCGACCCCCTCCACCCACCTCTACCAGCCCCCCTACCCCCACCCACCCGCCCCTACCACCCCCACCCCCCAAAAAAAAAAATTAAGTTTGTTTTTTAAAAATATTTTCAACTTTAAAATTTCATATTTTCACCCTACCCTCGACCCCCCGCCCCCAACCACCCCTACCAGCCCCGCCCACCCCCCTCCCAAAAAAAATTTAAGTTTGTTATTAAAAAATATTTTCAATTTCAAAAATTATTTTCTGCTCTAGTATAAATAAAAGATATTTCTCAAAAATATTTTTCATTCATAAATCAAACACTAAAAATATTTTCTAGTCACCAACCAAACATGAGAAAATAAGTCAAAAATCAACTTGTTTTCCAGAAAAACATTTTCTAGGAAAATATTTTTCATGGAAAACATTTTCCTTCATACCAAACACACCCTTAGTGTCATAAAGAAGTCGGAAGCTCTCATTCGTCTTTGGAATCGTAACAACATCTATATGAAGAAAATATGTCATGCAATGCATCATTGTATATAGACCAACCATTTCTTATCATCAACGTGAGATTCTTTACCCCAACATTAGGAAATAAGTCCCGAAAGATCTCAGATAAAATTGGAACAGACACATAAAAGATTAGCATGACTTTTGTATAAGGATGACATGCACAATTGGGAAAAATATGGTACCATGCAAAGATTGTCGAGTCATATGAAAGAGATTATTCATCTTTAGTATAATAAAATTGTTCAAGTCTATATAAATCAATTGTCGGTTCATTTCTCAATTAATATTAGATAATTCACTCTAATACCTCCTTTAATTTACACTCTGATTCAACTGGAGCGTGGACTGAGAGATTAAATAGACATATTTATGATATAATGTAAAATATGACATCGAAGTCTTACTCAACTCTAAAAGTTAGCTCATGAGAGAAAGATTCTTCAAATCCATATAAGCAAACTGTTAGTCTATTCGTCAACTAATTTGAGACTTTAACTCACTCTAACTAATAACAATTGTTATAAAAGGAATCTAACTTTTATACACTTCGTAAAATAATTTTTATATTATCATTTAACCAGCAGTTGAAATATGATTTTAGTTAAGATATTGTGGGTAGGTATTAGGGAGGGGAGGACAACATTTACCACCTCAAATATCAACTTCTTAATTTGTGATTTGAAAAAAACATAATTACCTAATGTGAGAAGTAAAATACATAATATAAAAATTATATAGTATATGGTTTGTGTAATTAAAATTCATACATAATAGGTGTATCTTGGATCAAGGTAATTTACGGTCTCTTTTTTTAATGATCAATAAGATCTGAGGGTCATTTTATTTGAGGGAAAAGTTTTAAATATTCTAATGAATTGTGAAAAAATGTTTATTTATATCATTCGTT
Source organism: Solanum chiquidenum (assembly GCA_029582725.1). Taxonomy (NCBI): domain Eukaryota; kingdom Viridiplantae; phylum Streptophyta; class Magnoliopsida; order Solanales; family Solanaceae; genus Solanum; species Solanum chiquidenum. The sequence goes on from JAJOOS010011958.1 coordinate 1,456, forward strand.
GAAAGTTTAGCTTTTTATACCTAGACAAAATCAGTATTATTACTTTTGTCTGGAAATGAACAAAACCTAGACAGTACAGAAATAAGGAAAATATAATCTAAAGGTTATGAAATGAAAAAACAATCTAATGAAGGTGTTCATACCCATGAAACCAGCAGGGTAAGTCTTATATGTCCTAATTTTCCCATCAACCATAACTTGTCGTTGCATCAAGATTGAAATGACCTCACGGTATGTCAATGCATAATAACCAATGGCAAACATTCCCTTGATTTGTGTGGACCAGAAGAAGGCTTGGGAGCCTGCGGAAGAGAACAAAGAGAACAGTAAAGTCAAGAAGCAGAAAACTAAGTTGTATTATTCAGGGAAAGACATGTCACTTACAAAATCACCTCCAAGTTTATCAAGCATCCAATGTTAGGCGCATTGAGCCTCTTCAAATGTTTCTTCAACCCTCTTGCCTATACATAAAGAAGAAGTTACGAAATTCACTTTAGTATGATGTAACAACTTAAGTTACCACACAAAGAGGATATATATTATAATCGCGAAAGAACACAAAATACAATTGAGAAATGGGAACGACTAACGTCCTTACAACGAAATTGAGAAAACTTAACTGAAGGAAAAGAAGATCAGAAAATATAGAACTAGATAGAAGGAGATGGGAAACTTAGACTAAGAAGGGAGATGAGAGGAAACACTCTTTTTTTAACAATTTGCATAACCCTTCTTTCCAACTCATTTGCCCCTTTTAACAAAGTGTAAATGGGCCTGGATCCCAAACAATCCTTTGTGAAGGCCTGGCCCGATTGCTTTTACTCGGCCCAATATCTATTTGTGTGATATCCTTGTTGGTATCCCTATTGGGTTGGGGCTGATTCATAACAATACTCCCGTCCTCAATAAGAACCTTGTCCTCAAGGTTCAAGTCAAGAAATCGTACCAACAAAAGCGTTGGTAATCGAGGTGTAGTTACAGTGACTTCAAGATGCATGAAGTGCATTTGATGACAAGCACCAGCAAGTTTCTTGTGAGCAAAATCATCAGCAAGTTCCTTGATAAAAAAAAATTCAAGAGCTTCATACCAATTTTTTTTTTGTTTTTTGTTTATTGTGGCAGTATAGTTCACTTCCAGTTGGTCATGGCTGTGATGAGAAAAAAAAACTTGTAGTGTCTCTAAATGTCCCATAGACCGCAATATACTTGGAATGAACATCATAAATAAGGCTGCAATGATAACATTGTTGGCATGATTAAGTTCCACAACAACTTCATAATTTGCATGATACTCACTCACACTCCAACTTAACATGGGGAGAATACACGACAGAGGCAAACTAAATTGTAGTCCCTCTCCGACATTATGGCAAACCTCCACCAAATTTTGGAACATAGTTAAAGCAACATACTTCCTCTCTCTCAGCCCATAATTTCCCAGCCATAACATATTGTTCTGCCTAGGCACATTAGCCGTAAGCATCTGCCCTGAAAACCATTTGTCTAAGTGGACAATTCTAGTTTAACTTCCCACAAAGTAAACCAATGAGCGAAAAGAATTATAATGAAGAAACTCCCGGTTATCCTTCAAAGGAACAAATTTAAGGTTTGACGCAACTTGTTCCATGTCAAGATCAATTCTGATGTTATGTCGCCAAACTGATGGTTGGTCGAAGTTGGCCACCAAAATGTCATGGTTTACATCAAAAAATTCATCGATGACTACTTCATATGCGATTGAAGGACATGTGAATGCAATGTAGTTATACATAACACAAAACCCATTAGACAAGTAGCAATGCACACACCATGTTTGTCCGGGATCCCACACTCTACTCATAGAGTTTGAATCTGCATTAAAGAAAAACTTGCCAGTACAGCCCAACAATAATAATTCCTCTATGTTCTCTGTAAAATCAGTTAGAGCCAAGAACTCTAAACATATTCCGGGGTCCCATACACAAAAATCTATTGCAATTACCGGAACGGTTATAAGAAAGATATCAGCAGCAGGAACCAATGGAAATTGACTCAAAATATTGTGAGTACTAAATTCACAAGTAAATTTTCCATGTTCCACAACAAGCATCAATTCATCCAAAGGCCTGTTACTTTGTGCAATGCTATTCTCCAACTCAGCAAGATATATGTTGTCAAAGGTCTCAAATTCAATTTTTGATTTTTTTGAGCCACAATCCAGAAAAGTAGTAGTGACATACCTCTTTGACATATTTGGAGAACAATCATCGAATAGTTGTGCTTCATTGTGTTTAGGGCCTGGTGATTCTTCATCAAGCATATCGTTTGGAGTATCGGGTTACACCTCTGCGACTATCATGGGACAGCAACTAGGAAAACATTCGTCGAACACCCTAAGTGACTGAATATCGTCCAAATCAGCTACGAGACTAGAGGCGGAAGAAGTTTCCTGTATGTCTTTGGTGAAAACTCCGGTAGACATTTCGTCGAACATATTGTCCACATGACTTGAATGTTCAACGATAGAAGTGCCAAATAACTCTAGATGACTTTCAACATTATTAACACAGCTTGAGTTTTCTTCGGCCAAAGAAATCTCTCTGCTAAGGACTGTAGCAGTACTAATCCCGGCATCTTCTACTAGAACCTGCTTAGACGTAACTGAATATTTGTTCTCGATCTTCTGAAGCAAAGCTAGAAGATTGGAAATTTGAGCATCCACCACAGGAGACTTTGCATTCGTTCGTTTCGGAAAACGCAGGGCTAACTTCTCCTTGAAATGGGTCCAATCAAAAAATTGTTTGTTGCAAAACATCCAACGGAACCACTCCAGGGCCTCACCATCGAGATATAAGGAAGGAAGAGGCAGCCAGTGTTCTTCGGAGAAGCCCAGAAAATTGAAGTATCGTTCTGCCCTAGAAATCCAGTCCTCTGGATCAGTGGTGCCATTAAATCGATCTAAAACGACAACTTCCATTAGAGTGCGTCGATGAAAGCACCAATGTAACAACTCAAGTTACCACACAAAGAGGATATATATTATAATCGCGAAAGAACACAAAATACAATTGAGAAATGGGAACAACTAACGTCCTTACAACGAAATTGAGAAAACTTAACTGAAGGGAAAGAAGATCAGAAAATATAGAACTAGATAGAAGGAGATGGGAAACTTAGACTAAGAAGGGAGATGAGAGGAAACACTCTTTTTTTAACAATTTGCATAACCCTTCTTTCCAACTCATTTGCCCCTTTTAACAAAGTGTAAATGGGCCTGGATCCCAAACAATCCTTTGTGAAAGCCTAGCCCGATTGCTTTTACTCGGCCCAATATCTATTTGTGTGATATCCTTGTTGGTATCCCTATTGGGCTGGGGCTGATTCATAACACACATCGTCATTGAATAGTAATCTTTCTTTATTTATATCAATTCATGAAGTATCATTGCTTGCTGGGCTAAGTAACATGGGCTTGTAACCCAAGTGGGGGCAATAGTGTGGTGGAATGTTGGGCTGTTCCAGATGGTTGGGCTTGGTGGGCTAATTTCTGGCCTGCCCTGTCCAAGCACAGAGTTGGGCCTTGTGGTCCAATCGAAGGAATGGGCTGCTGGGTTCCTAAAGCGGAGCGGACTGCGTGAGGCTGGTTTCACAGAGCAACAAACAGTTTCCGCTCTGTGCAGTGGAAGGATAATGAGTTGGTGCCTTCCAAGTCCAGTAACGCCTGATGGACTGCTCCAACTAAACCACTGCTTTTGGTCTAAAAACCATGTTTTTGCCAACTAATCTACTTTCATCCGAACCCCCTTCGATTGAAAATTCATGCTTTAGTTCCCACCCATCTGATTTCCCGAACACAAACTATGTAGATCTTACTCTTCTTGAGAATCTTCACTAACTCGAACAAGATATGACCTTAATTTACCATCAAGTTCCAAAGCCACTAATGCAAGTTAGAGTGAAGCAAAATTATTAATGAGAACAAGAATTGGAACTAAGTAAATCAAGTAATACAACAGACTAATAAATCAAAATATTGATGATAGAATCAAAGTTTAAATAACCATATTTTCAATATCATCAAGTAAAGCTGAGTTAACATATAAATAATATATGTTTTGTTTATAGTGGAACAAACAATTTATCCCACATCGTTATTGGACAGATTTCTTTTCATTTTTATAATAATCTATAAGGCAACATTGTATGTCGAGCTTAGTAACGTGGGCCTGTAACCCAAGTGGGGACAATAATGTGGTGGAATGTTGGGCTCCCCCAGATGGTTGGGCTTGGTGGGCTAGTTTCTGGGCCTGCCCTATCCAAGCACAGTGTTGGATCATGTGGCCCAACTGAAAAGAATGGGCTGCTTGATTCCTAAAGTGAGGCGGACTGCGTGAGGTTATCATTGGTCACTTGTACTGTTTTCCTTTCTGTAGGAATAAGTTAGAACTTATCGTAGGCATGAATTTTCTAAGACGGGTATTCATGCGAAATTGCGAATGGCTAGCGAAATTGCAAATGGCGATATGATTTCACTTCAATGGCTGCGGACTGCGTGAGGTCATCATTGGTCACTTGTACTGTTTTCCTTTCTGTAGGAATAAGTTAGAACTTATCGTAGGCATGAATTTTCTAAGACATAACTAGTGTCTTACGATTGTATTTTCAAAGTATTGATTTGAGGAACAAATTAAAAGCCACTCTATTTTGGGTATTCATGCGAAATTGCGAATGGCTATATGATTTCACTTCAATGGCTATATGATTTCACTTCAATGGCTATATGATTTCACTTCAGTTACACGTTGTCTATCTCATCAAAATGACAACGCAATACTTTCAACAATACATTGTTTATAGATGATTAAAATTATTTCTTAATTTTCTAAATATTTAAAATTCACTTTTTTGTACATCCAAAAAATAAAAAATAAAATAAAAAAATTAATCAAGTACCGAAACGACACCGTCTTGGTTCCACCCTTGAAAGAATCTCATTTGATATATTTGTGGCGCAAAACACTTGCGCAGATACACAGAGCAACAATGGCGTTTCTTACTGGAAAACTCTCTACTTTACCCTTCAAATTTTACACTATTTCATCTTCTTCACAACAACAAGGTTCTCTTGCTCTTCATTTCCGCATAACTAAACAAATTTCCTCTAGGAGGATTTTTTTTCTACAAAAAATGAAAAACTTTTGCTATGAGAATTTTTAAAAAAACTTAAAACTTTGTTTGTTGATGTTGTTTGAATTCTTCAACAGATGCAAACCAAAATCCGAAATCAGTGAAAATTAGAGAAGATTGGAGGAAAAAATCTCGACCTATTCCTCCTGGTGGGTCTTATCCAGCTAAAGACCACTGCAGGTTCATAATTCTGGGTTTTTTTTATTTATATATAATTAAAATTTTAACTTTTATGCTGTAATGGGAGGTAAATTGCGTAGCTTGATCATTTTTCTATTATTATTATTTTGAAGTTTTTGTTTTGTAGGTAGAATTATGAAAAAAAGTCGTCATTTTTATTTTTATCTTTAAACTATGACATAAATACATAGATAGATATCTACTGAACACTCAAAGTGTGCATCTTAACTGGTCTTGGCTGTGTGAGTTGAGCACTCCCAATGTACAAAATGATCATCTAGACACATAGCGTCGGGTGTCTCGGAGACACAGGCTAGATGTGCATTCTTAAAGTTGGGAGTGTTTAGTTGTCAGTTAAGCAAAGTTAAGGTGTCTATTTATGAATTATGTGTTAAACTAATATGTGTTTGAAGAGTTCTCCCTTTCGGAAACTATGGTGCTTCAATTTTCATAGTAAATGTGAAAGAATTATAAATATGAGGGAGATTGGACGTTAATTTGGCATGAAGTATAAAAAAGAACGTGAAATATTCAATTTGAAATGGAGGAAGCATTTCATTGGGTCTTTGAAGCATTGCAGCTTTCCATCTAAATAAGCTAAGCATGTGAAATGTTTTAGCTATTTCCGGTGGTAAAACATGAAAAGAAGGACGATACTTGTAATCAATTCGTCCTAAGTTGGGTCAAATTTTGTAGAATAAAAAAAAAGAGCTTGAATGATGAAATATTGTTTGGAAGACTGAAATATAAGTGCTGATGTTGACAAGAATGTCATACATAATAATTAACATTATTATATACTAATTTAATGTTTTTGAGGATTATAAGTTAGTATCATCTTTAACCACCCATCTTCATACTTATTTAAATTAATTGCTTGTACATTTTGTGACTATTTTGTAATCATTATAGTAGCTTTTTGTCTGATGGTAGTATGATATTTTCTGGTTTGCAGCCACTGTGGTTTGTGCGACACTTACTACATTGCGCATGTGAAGAATGCATGTGCTTTCTTGGGGGATGGCATGTCTAGAGTTGAAGTGAGTCTTTCTATACTTTGTACATGTCATCATACTGTTGCTTTTAGTTGCAGTTCTTATTGTTTATGCCTAGTTTTTGTTCCTTAAGTTTGTCATAAATGACCGACTGGAGTTTGATTATTACATGCTTTCATTGTCACATGCAGATTTTCCCTGTGAATTTCGTTTTCTCTTTTTTTTCCTTTGAAAAGCTATCTCATCCATATGGGTTTACATCTTATGAATATATACAGTGTATGCAGTGCAACAATACTTGGCTGTGTTATTGCAGTGTGTTGTGGAAGTCATAAAAAAAGTTTGCAAGCTAGAAAGATGCTCAGAGAGAGTAGTGGTTCATGTTTTCTGATACCGTGTAATCCACTATTAGCTCGTGTGCAATTGAATTCATCTCTCTTTGGTCACCCCACTTTCATTAAAATCCCTTTTGTTGGGAGCATGAGAGATTTTAACACTTGGTTACTAGGAAAAGATGCATACTAGAACTTGATGGGTTCTCTGGTCCTCGCCCCCGACCCCAACTAGTTTTTTCACAAGTATGTTTGAATTTTATTTTTCTGTTTCACTCTCTTGGGTAAAAGGTATGCTGCTTTGAATGTTGACAAGATATGGGAATAAATGAAGTTTTAAGCATTATTATAGAGCTATAAATTACACAAGGGTACAAGACACGCATATTGGATCTTTATAAGAATGATTTCTCTAGTTGTTAACATAATCTCGCCATACTGAAATATATGGGGTGGAAAATGTTATACTGAACCACAGTATGGTTGGACTTTAATCAGACTCCTCATAGGGCAATGGAGAAACATTCATAGACCTCCATCAAGGTCTTCACTATGGTGTACATCTGTCCTCTTCTCTTTTCTGTTTTCTTGTTTTTTCTATCTTGTGTTTAGTCATATCATACAGCCCAGCATAGTTTACAGGTACAACGTAATCTCGTGACAGGTCAAACTTTTTTTCCCCAATTTTATACAAGTTCTTTTTTTTCTTTTGTCATTGTCCAAAGGAACTTGGTCAAGTTTGAAAATTAGTCCTTCTTTAGTTTGACTGATGGGTGGAGGGTGATAGGGGGTTCATATAAGTTCTTTTATGAGAATGAATGATTTGACTACTCACTAAAAAACTTCAGTGCTGGCTACGAGTAGCAGTTCCTTGAAATGTGTTCTCAACTCACTCATGCTATGCTATTAGGACCTTCTCTTTTGGTCAAATTTATATGAAGTAGCTCAAAGTAATCAGATAATGTTTTGGATGGAAAAGTAACCAGATAATGTTGACTGTTCCTTATCATCTTCTTTAGGCTTTGGAACCTATTGTCCATGGACGAGGACGGAAAGAAGATTCCTTGGATGAGACTTATATGGGGGTGTATGAGAATCTATTGTATGCTCGTAAAACTAAGCCTGTGGAAGGTACAACTTTGGATGCTCTTATGTATTATTCTAATTCAAATTACAGTTGTTTGTTTTTTTGTGCTTCTCTAGATCACTAAAAGAATGTGCCAATTTCTTATGAATCATCTGGTCTTATTCCTATCTTTTCTTTTCTTCCTGGCATTCAGGAGCTCAATGGACGGGGATAGTGACAACTATTGCCGTGGAGATGCTAAAAGCTGGGATGGTGGAAGCTGTTATTTGTGTCCAGAGGTATTGCTTGCATCCAGTTTGGTTAAAAATAATTTAGTTCTCCCTCCTGGTTACTTTCATTGTACATGAGTTATGCATTTGAAATTTTGGTTTCTCATTTATCGTTTTTTAAAAATTATTTTATATTTATTATCCAGCAATTCATGGACTCTTACCTTTTCTTTTTACATTGTTTAGTGATCCAGAAGATCGATTTACTCCCCGACCTGTCCTGGCAAGGTTTGTGACTGGAATTCCTGAGCTATTTGTATTCATGTTGATTTTTTACTTGTTAATTTAACCATTTCCATCCTCCTCTTTAATTTTATGTTTCTAATAGGACTCCAGAGGAAGTTATAGCAGCTAAAGGTGTTAAGCCGACACTGTCTCCTAATCTAAATACTCTTGCCTTAGTTGAGGTTTCTTCTTCCACTTTCATTATCATCAGAATCTTTGATTGTTCTGTTGTCATCAATGCATATATAATTTGTGTAACTCTAGTGAATTCTGAATGGAGCATGTTGTCATGGATTGAAGATGTCATATCTCTCCTTTATAGGTAATTGGAACTTGTGTAGCTATGCTTTGTTATTCTTCCACCGCACCACCAAATTAGCTTTACTATCACCCCCCCTCTCCCCTTTCAGACGGCCACAATCTAATACTTAATCAAATTGCCCCAATCGGGGATTTCATTAAGAGAAGCTCTTTTGCTTTTCTGTTTTGTTTCATATGATGGTTCGAGCTGAATTCCTTTCCTGACAATTTCAGAGTCTTTTCGCCAAATGTTTCCTCTGTATCCGTTGGAAGGTCGTACGTATTTTTTTTTACTTCATTTTAACAATGTGAGCTTATTTTTCCCCAAATGCTTTCTCCCTTTCTTTTGGGAAGTATCAACCATCTGCATATCACACTTGTAAGGGTAGGCTTCTAGTTATTTCTTTTCATAACAATGCAATCATGGAATTTCACACTTTCTAGTCGTGCATGCTCTAAAGCGTTAAAAATTGGGCTTTAAGAGATTCCAGTTTTCACTGAGGATTGTCACGCAAGTTTATAGTATAACTTGTAGTTCAAATGTTGAAGTAAGCAATATTTTTTCCTGGAAACAGGCAGCTGGTGTAAAGCGCCTTCTCTTCTGCGGGGTTGGCTGCCAAGTTCAAGGTATTCATGTTGTTATGATCTCTTCGTCTCTGCTTCAAACTTGATGTTGTCATTACAATTTACATCTCTGTATCTTAAGCAGAACAATTTCCTAACTTGCAGCTTTAAGATCAGTGGAGCAATATTTGAATCTGGAAAAGCTTTATGTACTAGGCACTAACTGTGGTGAGTAGTCTGTGGCATTCATAGATTCCTTCCCTCACATCTTTGATCATGTCTAATATAGCTATCAACTGCTAGAAATTTGATTATGTTTGCAATTACGTGTGTTTGGACAAAGATCTAATCTATTTATTTTTTATTAAATAACAAAAGGTTTGATCTATTAACATCACCCATAGGAGTCCTTGTTAGTTGTTAGTATCTCAAAAAAGAGTCAACTTATTTTTTACAGTTTGTCCTCCACAGAAGCAGGGAGAGAACATAAGACATATAGTAAGTGGACAAACTGGATAAAGATTCAATGGAATCTTTTATGATGCTCCCTCCGTTTCAATTTTTTTGTGTGGTTTTGACTTGGCACGAAGTTTAATAAAGTAAAGAAAACTTTTGAATTTCGTGGTCTTTAACTAAAAATATGTAGAATGTACCAAAATGCCCTTTAACTTGTGGTTTTAAATAGGCCATGTGGAAAGTTGGAATTAAAGAGTTTCAGAAAAGGGAAAGAAACATTCTTTTCAAAACGGACTGAAAGGAATAAGACAAACAATTGAAACGGAGGGAGTATATAGTAAGTGGGATGCTCTATAAACTGCTTTTTCTCCTTTCCCCTCTAAGGTATTTTTTAGGCAATATAGACCTATACTAACTGTCATTTTTCAACAGTGGATAATGGACCACGAGAAGGCTTAGATAAGTTTCTGAAGGCTGCTAGCAGTGAACCTGAAACAGTTCTCCACTATGAGTTTATGCAAGACTACAAGGTGTGCTTCTGTTATATTACTTTCATAAAGAAAAAAAGGTGAGCTCCTGTTGCTCTTTTATGACAAGCTGAGCTTCATTGTGAGACAACCTATGCATAACCTATGTGATCTTGGAATTCTATCCATTCAAGTATAACTGTATAAGAACAAGGAAACCAACTTCTATATTTTGTGTTTGTCATGACGATATGTTCTCTGATTTTGTTGTATTCTAAAACTTCGTTAAACAGCCTTTCTTAGCCTGATAACTAGGGTGCTTTTCTAGAATATGGTTTTATTTGGTTGGTGAGGTAAGTTCACTCATGAAGATGCACTCAATATATCATATTGTCTCCATCCTGATAAATTTTATATGACACATTTTTATTTTTGGTGTACAAAAATCTTTGACACCATCTTACTAACAATATAATTTTATACAACTTCATCAGTTTCTCGAATTTAAATCTTTTTGAATAGTCAAATTATTAAGGTTTGATTTGGCATTTCTATGTCAACCTAATTTCGTTAACAAAAATATTTTAATATTTTCCTCAACTACTACCTATAAAATACACAAATCAAACTAATATCTTAAGTACCATGCCTCGTCCTCTGGTGTCATGTTGAATTTGACGGAGGGTGTACTATCCTTTGTTGGATCAGAATCAAATCTACCAATAAGTAGGATCTTGCAAATGAGAAAGACTAAACTAAGCTCATATGTGCTTCATCACCTCGTAGATGAAAACATTTCGACAGTTAATCCTTAAAACCATATTTAGCTTTCTTCTTTTACTATGATTCAAAGGATATACTATTGAATTACATGTGATAGTTTTCTTATCAGTTGAAGCACCTGTCTAAGCTCTACATTTCAACAGGTCCATCTGAAGCATTTGGATGGCCATATTGAAGAGGTAAAATAGCATCTTCTTTTTCGTATCTTTTGTTTTATTTGAATGCTGTTTATTCAGATCTATATTTCACTAAGCAGGTTCCCTATTTCTGTTTACCAGCAAATGATTTGGTTGATGTTATTGCGCCGTCTTGTTACAGGTATTTCAATTGCTTATTCTTGATTTGCTGAAGCCTTTAAACAATATCTGCATACTTAACCTGTAGACTTTTTGGGTCAGAGGTCGGTGGTGGACAAGTCTGAATATAATTTTTTTGTTCCTTCTCTTTGTGCTCGTGGAAATGATTCTTTCTTTCTCTCTATGAGTTGATCCAGTTAGTCAATCAACTATAAATTAATCCTACATTAGTTTGGGTGGCTTTATGTATCCTCTGCATCCATCGTGCTCTGTTAGGTCAATTTTGTTCCAACATCTAATAATTTGTGTTATAAGGAAATTATGGGTTATTTAAAACTAAAGATGTGAAATATCACACTTACCCCTACGTGGATATACTAGTCTTCAACTAGAATAAAAAGACCCTTGACAAGCACTAGCACTAATAATGCAAGCGTAGCAACAACTATGCTTGAATGACTGCATCTTAGCTAGTTGGTATCACCTATATGGATATGGAGGTTTATGTGGGATGTAGTCAAACCGTCTTAGGCGACAATTCTGTAAGTGAGCTACTCAGACGATCTACTGGATATTTTTTTTAAAAAAAAATGTGTTAAATCAGCCGAAAAATTATTGCATGCCAACTATTTCTCTTATGAAGTTCATAGAAATGTAACTTCCCATCTCATTTTTGGACCCAGTTATAAATCAAAAGAAACTATGATCTCAATAATGCTCGTAATATCCGTTCTTGGTCAAACTATTCTAGATACTTTGTTCATGGAGTAAGAGTGAAAATCTGTGGAAGAAATTTGGTGTGCAGACAAAGATTTTGTAGATTAACAAATTTGATGACAAACAAAATCTTCAGGAACTGTTTTTCTTCCTAATAGTTAATATATTTAGTATTCAGTTACATTCGTATTGAGAAAATTCCTTCACTTATGGAGCATAAACTAGGGGAAAAGTATACATAAGTATGTTAGTATGTGCACGAAGGTAGTGTCATGGGCTTATTACGTTCTACGTGATCTCTGGTTCTCACTTGTAAGTTGTTGCCTCTGATATGGACAATTGGGTTAAATCAAGTTAGATAAGCCGTGTAAAACTATACTTGTAGTTGAGTTTGTTGCATATAGTAGCATTCCCTGCCGTGTCAATTTAGGAAATAAAGAAATCATCAAACTAATAAAACATTCTTTTAGACAATGTCAACATGGATTTCAGCTGCTCTACAAATGTCCTTAAGGCTTAAGGTTAAGATGCTATGTAGTTGGAGAAGTCTAAATGGACATTCTATACAAGATTCACGTTTCCTACATTCTCATTTATCATATATTTCATTATCCTGTCTCTCATTCTTCAGAATATGAACTAGTGCTGATCTGTAAACTGTTCTTTCCTTCTATGTTACAGCTGTTTTGACTACACAAATGGCTTGGCGGTGAGTTCTCTGTTCATAATCAAAAGCCCTGATATATTGCACAATACAATTTTCACAAAGAATATAGAGAAAAGAAACATCCAAGAGCAGCATGTGCACAGTACATACACATACATTAAGACTTTCAAATAGCAACGGAAAGCATACTCTTAAATGCTACTTTGATTAGTCTTCGATGCTGAAAGGTGAAGTGTTACTGGTGGAATATTAAATTTTACTGGTGTAGTTTCCTGCATTTTCAAATGTATATTTGTCTATTATGTTTGGCACTTATAAATAGGTCTGTATTGTAGTCATCAAATCATTAAATCTTGAATACATCTCCTCTCTCTTTATGTCTCACAAACAAAGCTTTTTCTAGTGCGTAGTTTTCTGACAGGGAAAGAGGTTTTGCAAAGGCATCCTCGATCATTGAGGAATTTATAGGTTCTAGAGCTAGACCTGGCCACTCATTCGCTCCAACTGTTTTCAAGTGAAAGCTTGTGACAGATCTGGAGATGAGATTCAGTGGTTGAGGTCCAAGGGGGGATTTTGTAGCAAACTCATTTTGGTCTTGGATGATAATGCATTATGGTTCCGTCATAAGTTTACTCTTTAAGGTTTCTAGAATTCGTATCATTGAAGATTTGATGTGCATATCTTATTATCCATGACAATTAAGTATTTTTGCTCCTTGAAGATTTATCAGTCGCTGTCTTGCTCTATTACAGTAGTTTCCAAACATTAACGTGACGGATTATTTCTTTTAAATAAAAGCAAAGCTTGATAATCCCGGTGCATGCCAACATTTCAAATCTTACCTTTAAGGAACTTTTCAGGATTTGGTGGTGGGATACATGGGTGTGCCGAAATACAGTGGAATCAGCATGATGCAGCATCCCCAGTATGTTACTGTCAGGTAAAGTATTGCCAAATCTTATAAGCCGTTGACAGGTTAAAAGGACATGCTGATTGCTCTACCCTCAAATAATCTTGTTTAAGAGATACTTTTGCACATTCCAAATGCAGAAATGAACGTGGTAGAGAAATGCTAAACCTTATCGAAAACCTCTTGGAAATTACTCCAACGATAAGTAGTGTAATACATGATGCTCCATCTCACAACTTTTCCTTTAAACTCTTCCTTATGATATACTTATTTCAAAGCATGCATCTTTTTTCAGGGTAAGCGGCGTCCATTTGTCGTGGAAACCGTGAAGGCAGATGATGAAGCAAAATTTGGTATGTGGTATTTTGTGATATTTATTCATTTCATAAGTTGTTACTAAGCAGGCTCTCTCTGTACCCATAGTGCTGCTGGTTCAGAATTTAATATCTGCTCTCGGGGTTTTGTACTGTTCTTTGTTGGGTTCATGTGCAAGTATCAACCATCTGACTTTTTTCCCTTTCCCTTTTCCCTTTCAATGTTGTTAAAAAGTATGAAATGTTAGGGTCTCAATCTTTCTTGATGCTGAGTCCATTTTCTAATATTTGCTTGTTCAAGTTATGCGTAATTTGATGAATTTATCACTACGCTTGGACATTGACTGTAGATGAATCTCAATTTACTTCGATAACATTCATAAGCAAGTATGTTATGTATATACAGGCATAACAGGTTACTGGTTCGTTTACTTCTATAGTATGTTACACATCTCATCGACTGTTTATTTAAGATTAACCTTAATTTGTTTTAATCCTTGTAAGTCAAGTGGATTTAGCTATTTAAGTTGCTTCAATTACTTCATTTGTTATGATACTCCCGGTTGATTACAGTATGCTGAAGGCAGAACCCCGAGAAGTAAATCCATTTTTGTTATATTCTTGAAGTAAATATTTTTCTTGAACACCTTCTGGTGATCTCACAAGACTTATGCAGAAACTTTCTGAATTTCCAGGAAGAGGTCCTTCTCAACCTGCTCCAAAGTTTGTTGGAAATTTAATAGCATTTCTTCTCAACATAGTAAGAACTTTTTGTTCATTGACTTGTTACTTTCAGAAAGGACAACAGATTCCCTGTGCTTAAACTTGTTTCTCTGGGTTCAGGTCGGACCGAAGGGTCTAGAATTTGCACGTTACTCGCTAGATTATCACACAATCAGAAATTACTTACACGTAGTCCGCAAATGGGGAAAAGAAAGGTTTGTAGAAATTCATATTTGTTCCAGTATGATGGATTACACTAATTTTTTCTCTCACTCGTGTTTTTGTGAAATTGCAGAGCGGACAGACATATGCCTGAATATGCAAAGAAAATTGTTAGCATGTACAACCAGAGTGGAGAAATTGATCAAATGCTTTCCAAAAAGTGAATAATTTGATGGTGAAACTTTGGTGTTTGCAACTCGGGCTTTGGCGAACAAAGTTATTCGGTACCTATGCTGGTGGGAGGCAGCAAGTATCCCGTAAAGTAGTCGAGGTGCGTGCAAGCTAACCCGTACAACACGGTTATCAAAAAAACCTTGGTGATTGCAAGTTGCAACTCCTTGTGTACGTATATAGTGTCAAATTAAACATGCTTCTGAATTAACTCTTTTTGATAGAAATGTAATTCCTTTTATAATAATTAACTATGTTGACTATTGGTAAAAACAATTCTTCATGTATGTGATTTAGTTTCAAATGCTTGTGCTTTTGATAGTGAATTCATGATAGCATATTTGATTTAGCTTGGCTTAAGATATTTTTCTGTTTGTCTTCTGGTTCAAACTGAATGTGATATGTAGCTTATCAAGAGTCATTTCGACCTATCTCCAGTATGAAGTCTGAAAGATGATTTATAGTTTTCGAAAATAAAACTTTCGTCGTTTCAATCCATGTTCAAAGTACAATGATATGGAAATTCATTTTTCAAATTTCTTTTGGAAATGGTTAAAAGAATGAGTCAATGATTATGAAAGACGATTGGTGGACTGTGATTTCACTAAGGGAAGTCAGTATAAATACACGAAGAAGTAAAGGAGATTCAACATATAGTATATATAAATTTTCTTATCTATCTATACAATGTGATTTTTCAACAAATTGACACCCCTTGGACAAGGATGCTCCACCACTATTATCTCATGTTTTATATGGGACACCTATATAAGCTTCATATATTTTAACTTCACCAATCACAGGATACACACTCTTCTAGTAGGACATGCAACAGTAAGATACAAAGATATAGTGCCCACCATCCAACTCAAGTTAACACTTGCAAATTTACTGCTTATCAGGGCATGAAGGAATGGGCTTTCTCATGGAACTTTGAGGATATAGTTAGTGACCCAGGCCATGTGTATTTCTCTCTTGGTAAAAGTGATGTCTAATAATAGGTTTACAAGCTGAGGCGGAACTAGAATTTTGAGTTTATGAGTTCTGAATTCTAGAAAATGTAGCTTACTGATTTATGGATATATTATTTATACATATTAAATAAATTTTAACCTCCACGAGATAAGGGTAAGGTGTGCATACACTCAACCCTCCGCAGACCCTGCTGGTGGGATTACACTGGTATCTTGTCGTAGTAAATACATTTTAAACACAAATACAACTATTGAGTTGTGTCTGAAGTGTGTGTTCATCTCATTTAAAAGCTGTGGTTAGAGAGAGAGGGGGCACTTTTTATTATTTACTTGTATTTCTCAACAATGTCGAATCCGTAGGAAGAACTGTAGCTCTGCCCCTGGTTGCAAGGTTAGGAAAAAAATCTAAGTTCCACTGCAAAAGGACATAATAGAAACTGTAGCTCCCTGGTAGAGAAGTGTTAAATTCAAACACTTTGCATGGATCAAGTTGAGGAACATGAGCTGTGTGTGTTTTACATTCATTAATTTAAGGTTTGAAACTGTCTTTTTTTTATAAATAATATATCTATTTGTTTTTACAAGAATTTTTTATGTGGTGGTGAAGCAATTCTAGATGGGACAGTAGATAAAGGTTTGTTGCATGGTTGATTCAACAGCATGGGAACTCATATGGGTTGTCTATATATGTACTACTTCTTTGGATTTTCTTCTTTTTGTTTAAATCTTTTATGTCAGTGGAATTTTTTTATGTTCTTTGTTCATTGTGCAATGGGAAATTTAAGTCATGTTGGATCTCATTGAAAAGAAGTTCAATTCCCATTTCTTCTTATATTATAAGATTGTTACATAACAGGAAATAATATTTGTTACCAAGGAGACAGCCATGGACCACTTCTCTGAACCTATAATCAACCTTCTTCTTCCCCCTTCCCCAATGATTCAATTGAATTGTTTCCTCGCAATGCCTCTAACTCGAGGTTTTTATTCATAGAACTGACCATCACTTGTATATTCATCCATCTATTAGTTACAAAGTGATGCCCTTTGGATATTTCAATTTATGGACATTGTACAGGAACCAAATAAAGAAGAATGAGACAGGAGAAAATTTTTAGGATGCTAACATGACAATGATTCATATAAGATTTGCTGATAGGTGTGGCTAGGGCTAGGCTAGATGGATAAAATGAATCATTGTTCTATTTCCCATAATTTTCTATTTTTGGTAAGGCAAGCTGTTATAATGAGATATTGTGAAAAAATGTTAGATATATTTTGACTTGTGAAGAGGGGAATTTGATTACTTCAGGATGAATCTTTAAACTACCAAATCCATGCAGTTGTACCCCTTTAAAGTTCAAGATAATCTTCTCACTTTACTAGGTGATAATGACTGAGCTAGCTAGACTCATATGGCATTGGTCTGAGGTATGGTATTCTAAATTCTATCCAATTTGGGAAATCTCTTAAAAGTATACTTTATTATACATGTGAAAGTTTTAGAAAGATCAAATAGTATCAAACTATTCTCCAAGTTTGACTTATTCTTTCTTATAATCGAGAAATTTCTGAGGGCTAGTTAGTTGATGCATGGTTCGAAACTCAATGAATAATGAGTTTGTTCCTTTACCTTTTCTATATACCAGGTTATTGTCCACAACAAAGTTCAAAACACAGCTAACGTGTTGTGCCTTTACCATTGAATCCTATGTTGCTCAGACTAGTTAAAAATGTGCTACTTTCGGAGGATGGATCCGACATGCACACAGTGACATTTTTAAAGAGTGAGCAATATAGACAGGGTACCTTCCAATTTTGACTTGAAGGCAAGGGGATCTTTTTACCCCCTATGTTTCTCTCTTCTTTGTGGGCTCTATCCATGTGCTTGGCAACATGGAGGTGCTCTAAGAGTTATGCATAGGTATTTTCTTGAACTAAACTAGTGAAAAGTCTATGTCATATTTAAATTTAAAGAAGGGATGTTGTGGAATTATGGATATTTTGGTCCACCATATTTAATCGGCCCCCTATGTGGACCATGTTCTAGAGATAGATCCCATCAGTAGAATAAATGACTTAGGTGGACCAAAATTTATTGAGTGAGAGAACCTTCCTATTACCTTTGACCATTCTTTTACCAACTTTTACAATATCAGAAGGTTAATTTTCCTTCACAAGCCTTGATGTAACATTGCACAAGGCTCATGATTTATGTTGTCGGATTTTTCAAAAATGTTGTCGCATCTATGTTAGATTCTCTAAACGACACATATCCATCGATATTTTTGAAGAATTTGAACAACTTAGCTCATGATTTACATAAAATATGTGTGGAACCGTGTATAATCTATGTATATTGGCTAGGGACAACTGTATAACCTCCCTTACTATTTAAAAGGAACTGGTTAAATTACTTACAAGAAAAGGATATATATATATATATATATATATATCGTCACATTTTTTCTATTAGTACATATATTAATAAACCTTTTGTACAAATTTCTCCTTAGAAGTAGATGCTAAAAAAAGCCTCTTCTTCCTACTAAAATGCCCAAAGATGAATTTGGGTATTTCTCTGGACAGGGCTGCTCTCTGTTTTTGTCTCTTGTCACAAAATGGTCTTTACTTTTTTCCTTCTTTTTTTTTGGTTACTTTGCAAGTAAAAAATTACATGAAGAAAAGGTAAAAAGTTTAAAAAAATAAAAATAAAATTATATTAGAAGGGTAACTTGGAGGGTCTATTAGAAACAACAGATAGAGGTAAGATGTGCGTACACTCTACCCTCTCCAGATTCTACTTGTAGGACTTTACTGAGTATGTTGGTGTCGTTGTTTAGTAGAAGGAAGATAACTTGCTTCTTCTATGACATGCAACAGCAACAGATTGATTTTTCTGTTTAATTTCTTCTTTCCAAATTTTGCCAATATCTTGTGATACTTTAATTGCATCCAAAGATGCACCAGAAAGTCCTCTTCTAGTAAATCCAACTGCATATAAACCAGCTTTTCCTTTCCATCCATTTGGAAATGGACTTCTTGGAAATCCCTCCTTTGAAAAAAACTCACTTTCCTGCATTTTAAAAAAGAAAATAAATTTATTATACCAAAATTCAAAGAAAATATTCTTGAAATACATGAAACATAGAAAAAAGGACAAAACACAGAATTTTATTTGCTGCTCAGATCTCTGATCTAATCCATTCAACTATTTTCTTGGAAAGCTCAATCTTGTTTCTGAAAATATTATTACCATAGTATAAAAAAAATAAAACATTTGTTTACCATCCACCTGATCATATATAACAATACTACAAGAAATAGGAACAGAGAATCTAAAAAGAAAACAACAACTTCCATAACTGTCGCAACAATCCATAAATTAAAAAATAAATACACAACCAAAATAAAAATTTAAAATAACTTTTTTTTTCTTACCTTTAACCAAGAAGGAACATTGCTGCAATATCCTGTAGCCAAAATGATACAATCAATTTCTTGAATTTCTCCATTGACAAATTCTACTTTTCCTTGAGAAAAATTCTTGATTGCAGGAACTATCTTTATGTCTCCTGTTTTAATCTTTTGTAATGCACCTATGTCTAGAACTGGAGTTTTTCCTTCTGTGTTCTTGAGTTGTAAAGGTCCAATGGATGGCCTTTTTAAACCATACTTTTCTATGTTTCCAAGAAGTAACCTTGCTGCAACTAGTAATATCTTGTCAACTACATCAATTGATAGCCATTTCATCATTGATACTCCTAACTCAAACGTTGATTTTCCGAGTATTTCCCTTGGTAAAACATGAACCTGTTTCAAGAAAAGATTGAACATTATATACTTGTCATGAGGAATTAGAGATGTTAAATTGCGGATTTTCTAGCAAATGAAGGACATAGACATAACGCGCTCAAGGAAATTGAGTGTTTTTTCTCTTGGTAGATGTAAGTCATGTAGCTTATAAAAGATTGAACATTTCATTAGATATCATGACATTTTATATATGTGTCATGAGGAATTAGAGATGTCGTGTGCAGATTTTCGACATATAGAAGATTTGTTAATCTGGAAAGACACGCTCAAGGAAATTGAGCTTATGAAAGATTTTGGATGAGAAAAATGAGACTTACTGAGCTTCGAACAACCATGGATGGACTTGCATTATGGTGGCAAAGATCAAGTGAAACTTCCATTCCTGAATTGCCACATCCAACAACTAACACATTCTTCCCTTCATAAACTTCCCCTGTTTTATAGTCACAAGCATGCATAATATGTCCACCAAAATCTTCTAATCCTTCGAATTCGGGCACTACTTTTTCTGCATTCTCTCCTGTAGCCACCACAAGCCACCTACATATATATTCAATGACTGAACCATTTCTACACACTGTCTTCACCCTCCATAAACCACAAGTTTCATCGTACTTAGCAGAGTGGACCGACTCATTGAATCGTGGGCTGATCTCAAAGGTCTTGGCATAAGATTCAAGGTAGCTAATGAATTGGTACTTTGTAGGATACTCAGGGAAGTTTTGTGGAAATGGGAAGTAAGGCAATTCACAGAATTGTCGTGGGAGGTGAAGTTTAAGGCGATCATACGTCCTGTTTTGCCATAAGGACGCAATGCAGTTGGCGCGGTCCAAGATTACAAAGGGAACCCCTTGTTGTTTAAGGCCCGCGCCAACTGCTAGTCCTGAAGGACCAGCACCAATAATAACAGGACCATTTACTAGTATACATCTACCAGCAAACAAGTCTTCTTGTTCAAGTTCATGAACCATTAGAGGTGAACAAGGACTATTACAATATTGATTCATCAAGATTAGTTCTAGAAATATGCAATAAACTCAACTTTTGTTTTTCTTGCAATTTTTTTTGTTGTTGTTGAAGATCAAGGAGGAGAAAAGAGAAATATTATGAGTTTTCAAGTTGACAATGAATTGTGTGGAGAGGGTTTAGAGGAATAGAGAGGTTTAAATAAGGGGGAAGTTGGCCATGAGAGGGGGTGGGGGTGGGGAGGGGGTGGGGGGATGTAATTAGGATTTGAAAATGATGTGTTTATTGTCCTTTTCATATGATTAAGTCTGTGGTCTTCTCCCTTACTTTGTTTTGATATGAACATATATTCTTTTAATTAATGTATCTACCTATAAGCTAATACTATATACAATTGTTTAACTCCCTTTGAACCTATATACTCTCTTTGTCTCAAAATACTTGTTGTGTTTATCATTTACACATCTCTTAAGAAAATATTACTTTAGAAAGGATATTTGACTATTGAACATATATACTCCTTCCGTTTCAAAATACTTGTCGTATTTTTCATTTACATACTTCTTAAGAAAACATTAATTAAGAAGGGTATTTGATTATTTTATGCTTATTTTTCGTTCTCTTATACTTGAGTTTGATGCACTTGAAGCGAGAGTCTACCGGAAACAGCCTCTCTAGTGATAAGGTCTTTGTACACTTTACCCTTCTCAAACCCTGCTTAGTGAAATTTCTTATATCTGAATATTATACTATATTTATGTGTCATAATCGAGGTGTTTGTAGTCTTGAGAAACAATTAACACTAATGGTAAATGAGAGAAAGTTAATTTATTTTGTCTTAAACTTCTATTATGACAAGTATTTTGAGACGGAGGGAGTATATTATTAATGAGAGACCCCACATTCAATGTAAAGACATCTATAAAAAAAAATTCCATCTATGTCCTAAGCTATGCTACTATATAGTATGGCCTGTGTGAACTCAAATTATCTAACTTGAACCTAAATATAATTTATTATTTTTTGCATCCAAATTAAGTCATAAATTTGTTACATATTTAGAGTCAACCTACAAATTGAACTTTCATGTATTTGAATTGTACTTTATTACATATTTGCTCCAGCTAAGATAGATCAAGTTAAGGGTATATGATATAAAGACTCGGTGTATTCCAGTGTTTTTCAAAATTTTCATGTTCGATTGGTCAAATATTTTTATATAATCCTGAAGTCCGAGTCAACTTGCACATATTTTGATTGATTTCGTAGATAATGGTGCTCACTGCTCAGCCCACATGTTCGATTGGTCAAATATTTTTATATAATCGTGAAGTCCGAGTCAGCTTGCACATATTTTGATTGATTTAATAGATAATGGTGCTCACTGCTCAGCCCATAGCATTGATCACTAGGCCACATCCTTGGATACGAATGGTCAAAATGTTTTGGAAAATATTTTTGTTAAACTACATATAAATTGATCTTGGAATAATATTTCTTAAATACTTATTAAACATAAACAAAATAAATAAGAAACTCACTTATTTATTTATTTTAAGAAACAGTTTTTTGGAAAAACATTTTGTTTTACACCAAACATACCTATTATTAGAAAAAGAGCATCACACGGCTTAATTAATTCGTTGACTTGATGCAAAAGCTTGAGTTTTCTTATTTAAAAATGGAGCAAAAAAAAAAGGAAGAGGAATTAAATTATTTGCCTCATTTGTTTGTTATTTGGACGGAGAGAAAAAATGAATTGGATTTAGTAATTAATTGCTTATAAATTTTGATATCATATAGTAGGGGTAGTCATGGTTCGATATGAATCAATTTTTAATTAAATTAATTTAAACGATTTTTAAATTTATAAACTCTAACCAAATAAAATAAAAGTTATCGGTTTGATTTTTGTAGTTTTGGTTCAATTTTTTCGTTCGTAACTAGCTAATTGATAAATTAAATTAAATGGATTTGGATGATCTACTAAATAACTTCTTATCAATTTTGATATCATATAAAGCTAGATGAAAGATTTTTTTATATTTATTATGTGAACTCAATATTCAAAGAATTCGTCATAATTGATCTCAACTTATTATATGTATCCTCTTCTTTATTCAAATTTGAGA
>JAJOOS010011959.1:0-21497 GCA_029582725.1 Solanum chiquidenum
GGTATGTCCTCAAGACTCGAGGACTATGTTTAGAAGTTTCTTAGTCATTGTAATAGACACTTAAGTTTCATTTCATTTGTAAAGGGTCGTGTCCCTTATTATGTTTTAAGTTCTTGTCTAAGATTGGCTAAAGAGACTTAGTAGTTCTGCTTGCGTATTGATGTTTTCGAATGTTGATGACTCTTGAAGTCTTATGGTTTTATTGAATAAAAGTTTTAAATTATTAGTGATTTTTATGATCTATGCGATGAATGAATGCTAAGGCTTGTATAAGACCTCTGAGAGGTCGAATACGCATGTAACGGCTAGGAGGTGCTCTCGGGTCGTTACAGAGCGTTACAGGGAGTACCCCCAAACCGAGTGCCATTAATAAATCACTCAAACCCGAACTGTATCTAACCAGAATCTTCGAGTAGCTTCCAAACCAAGAATTCGAATACATCGGAACCGATGACACAAGGAATTATGGATATATGGTTCCAAGATTGGTGTTATTGTCTGGCTAAGGCCTAGACTATCAGACTAAAGTGTACTATTTCAATCTACGTCAGAGAGGTTTCAAGGCCTAACTGCTCTAAAATATGCAAGTCTATGGGAATCACTAGTCTAAGCCTAGACTAAGGCCAAACATGCTTTCAAATATACACACAAGCCATAAAAAGGGCGCACCACAAGGTATGGATGATCAATAATTACACTAGACATTCTTTAGTAACCTGGAGTACCCAAAATTAGAGCCTAAGTCATGGTTCCTATGAATTTAGTAGGCTCAACCACCAATTACCCCCAAAATCACACAAATCAACATAAAAATGCTAAATCTTGCTCAATCTAAGGAGAGGGAAGCCGTAGCCTACCTCTAGGCCGAATGCGCGTGCTCCAAATCACGTAGCCGGAGTATTTCCCTTCCGTACGGCGTCAAAATGCTGCCACACTATCAAAAATAGAATCACAACTTTAATACGAGCGTTTAGACCCAAAATCTGGCCTTAATGGGGATTGCGGGACCCGCGATGGGAACCCCAAATTTGACACCACAAAAAGGTTATAAACGCAATATGGAACTAGTACCTCAAAATGGGGCACAATTCAAAAATCGGAACGAAAGAAATTTGATCATGCAACAAAAATTCAATTTATGGGGAAAATCAAGAAAAGGGAAGGTCCTTTCGGCGCAGAAATTACCTCAAAATGTCGATCTTCAAGTTCTCTGAGTACTCCACAACGAACCCACAATCCACACGAACACCAAACACTTTGAATAACCTAAATCAGAGGTCTATAGCTCAAGAAATAGAAACTTCCATTAAAGAGGGAGTCAAGAGGAGGGCAGCAACTAAAATCGAGAAAACACCTCAAACTAAGCTTCTCCAACACATTCATATCACACCATTGCGTTCCCGCGGATGAACCATACATTGTAGAGCTTTGAATCACTCAATTTGGAGCTCTATAACTCAAGCTATCGCAATTGAAAATAAGGGCTAAAAGTTGAAATGGGGATTTTAAAAGACGAATCTGGTTGCTAAAAACCCAAAATCTTGTCGCTAATAGGGCTGCACCAGATTTCAGGTTTTCCTATTTTTTAAAGTCTCCGATGGGGTGCTTGAAATTCGTTCAAAATCCCGTGCGGTAAAACAGACTATGCTACGTCAATAAATTCGACTTTCCCTATCAATGGCACAGTCAGAATTCCATTATGAGGTCATTTTGACTGAAAGTGGGTCCCACACCTTACTGCCTTTTTTAATCCAAATTCCACAACGGGCCTCAGGACTAGATCAGAAGCATCGGAAAGCGAACAAAGGGTTGATTTAGACCAAACTCAAAATTTTGAAACTAAATGCGCTGATGGAATTTTCATCCAAGCGCGTTTTCCAGGAATGTTGACCAAAGTCAATCTTAGGCCAAATTTCGAAGGCTAAAATGCCAAATGGTCCCAAACTCGCACCGAAGGCCTCGTGACTCATTCCGACCAAGCTTCCAGCCAAATTTGGCCATTCCAGAGCTAATGGAACCGTCAAAATTCTGTCCTAAGGTCATTAACTTGATATTTTGACTACAGTCATCTTTTCAATGTTCAAAGGCTCCAAAACAGAGAAACGGACCTAAAACCCAAACGAATGACCAGACTGTCAGTTTCAGCAAGTCATAAATGACTTGGGGTCGCTATAGGATTGCTCTAAACGCTGAAATGAATGCATTAACTCAAAAATGACCTGGAGGATCATTACACAAATGTTATATTTACTGTTACATTTAATTCTACTTAGTAGCTAGTGTCTAGCAATTCTTGCTATTCGTTGGGATGCTCACGATTGTTGCATTAACATTTCCACTAACCACCAAAAACATGTGTAAATCAAATTTATATTTTTTTCTTGGTATTATGTATAATCTTGTCAATTTTTTCATGAACTTTCATATCCATATACATATTCAACTAATACAATTTTTGATTTATATACTAATTACACATATATACATACACAATTGAAACACACAACAAAAAGTGTAGCGCAATTATCTAAACCATAGCTATAGAGCACTAATATAGATATTATCTTTCCCATTCCTAAAATTTAATCTTTGTTAAATAATTAATTTTTAGTTGGTAATTAAGGTACCAAGTCTGAAATTTATTCAGGAAAAATTATGTAGTTAAGCAAACTTATACAAATTAATTACTCATCATAGATATAGTTTTCTATAATTACCAATCACGACTAACATTAACCATTAAGTATGTGGGCTGACTTTCAGTTTGTATATTTAGTCACGTTAGTAAAATTTGCCACATTTGTATAATTTGCAACTTTCTTCGTTTGATTTGTATTTGTATTCAATGGTTTGTTTTTGGATATGATGAAGCTTTCCTTCGGTTTTTCAATTTTGTCATCATAAACATTCAATATTTTTGTGTATAACTTTTAAAGTTTGTATAAAAATGTAGTTTTTGAATTTTGTATAATATAATTTATATAATGTAATTTGTATAATTGTTTAAAGTGCATATGTTTATGTTTGTATCAATTCGTTATTTTGAGTTTTATCATATTTGTATAATTTTGGAATTTATATTACTCAATTATACAAAAACACGCGAATTATACAAACGTACCTGCGAATTATATAAACGAGATATGAATTATAAATATTATTGCCCTCTCTCGCTCGCCTCTCTCCTCCCTCTCCCAATGTCGCTCGCCACTCTCCTCCCTATAACATGTAGTTACAAATCTTTATTAGCAAACTATAGCTACAGAGCGTAATTAGGCTATTTTTGAGTGGCTATATGCAAAAGTTCCTCATTCATTTTATACCTATACCACTTGGCCCATGTGTAAAAAATAAAATAATGAGATTTATTACTTTTGGGTTCATAATTAATTTTAGAAAATAAAAGAAAAATTATGTCGAGAAACCTTACTTGCTGCACCGTCTAGATGTATTGTCAGGTAATAGCTTCTTTAAGCTTTAATTTTTTATATGTATTTAATGTATATATGTTCAAGGTTATGTAAGTGAAGCACCATACGAATTATAAAGAATTTTATGGTGTGCAAAGATTGTTATAGTTTTATGAAATTGATATCCAAAGTCAACAAATACAAGCAACTAGAAAATGTTAGTTTTAGTTTTTAATTTATTTAATTATCATATTATTATTCATGTTTTAATATATTGAGTTCGATAATTAAATAATAGGTGTATTACATTATATGAATCATTAAATTTATGATATTTAGAGAAATTGAGGCTTAATACTATAATTGAAATTTAGCAAATATGAGTCTTGACATGTTAATTGATATCAAGATTATAAACTTGATTATAGATTTGAGTGAGTTTTTGGGTGTGGGCTAGACATATTATAATATTGGTGTCTACAT
Organism: Solanum chiquidenum; assembly: GCA_029582725.1. NCBI lineage: Eukaryota > Viridiplantae > Streptophyta > Magnoliopsida > Solanales > Solanaceae > Solanum > Solanum chiquidenum. Next base: position 3,894 of record JAJOOS010011959.1, read on the forward strand.
ACTTATGGATATTGCATATTTGATAGATTGAGAACGTTCTGAAGCTTTACGAAGGGGAAGGGTGACATCTTAAGAATTCGTGACACATGTTCGACATTCGAGGTATGTTACGAATTTCAAGGCTTTGTTGAAGGAAATTTTTCTAATTAAAGATTAATAATGGAATAGGTTATGGGTAAGGAGAGATATATGAGTTTCATACCAATGATGTGACAGGCATTGGAATGACTACTGGTGTTATAAAGGAAAAGCTTATTACTATAGAATGATATATTGTAATCTATGAATGCCACAACATATGGACATTAGCTGATGTCTTGTTGACTTGGTTACTTTTGTGTGGTTGTGTTTCTAAATTGAACTTGTGTATTTGTGATAGTTGAGACGATTATATGTCATACTGACATTTGTTTAATTGAGATGCATCACCATCCTCTTTTTTTATTAATATTATATTGTGTACATGCATTGACATGAGGTTGAATATGAGTAAAGGTCTAACATGTGAAGATCGTCCGTGTTGAGATCGATTAGTGATTATAAGTTGAGCACTTGGAGATCGTCCATACTAGGGATTTTTTTGATTTTATGATAGTGCGTTAAGATCACCCACACAAACACGTGAAGATCGTGCGTGTCGGTATATGGACCTCATGAGTCCCCATTGGGTCACGAATTCTCAATGTATTTATGAGAAGTATCGTGTATATATTATTAAGAGAGTAGTTGGTATTCGAGACATAATTTCATGGTGTTGCATTGTATTGCATTTCATTATATCCTTCATTCTTGTTTGATTGTGTGCTTCATTGGTTTTTGGACATTACATGACATTTGATTATCCTTATTTGATGAAACTTTATTTATAAGAATAATGTAGTCTTGTAAAATTAAAGGATGATATCCTTATATACTCTCATCACTACTTCTTCTATACGATTTATTGGGTACACGTAATTTCGTACTCATACTATACTTGCGGCACTATTTTGTGTTGCAGATTAGATCTCGAGTACGAGTGCACCTCATAGAGCTTCTGAATATAAATTTGGATAATCTTGAAGTGGTGGTGAGCTACTTTGCTATTATGTTGCTCACACCTTCATTTATCTCTTAATTTATAATTTTATCTTAGTATTCAGATAGGATATTTCTTACATTTAGACTTGTCATTTAGTTTTTGACTTGTATCATATTGTGGAAGCTCTTGTAGTTATGACACTAAAACTTGGTGTGGTATTTAAATTTTTCTGCTTTTTATTTTAAAGGATTTAGTATTTTAGATATTTACTTGCTAGTTACCTTTTCAGTTTTAAGTTGAATTGGTTAACTTTTTGAGTTGACTCACATATCGATTGGGAACATAGATGCCATCACATTTTGTGTTTCTTTGGATCGTGATAATTTAGTATCAAATCCCTAGGTTCATCGATATACACAGTACAAGAGTTGAGTCTAGTAGAATCTTGCGGACAACTATGGAGACGTCTATTACTTATCTTCGAAAGGCAATATCACTTCATGAAACTTTTATTCTTCCATTCCTTATCGTGTGTATGTGATTATTTTGAAGTCAAAACTTTGTTCCATTCTCTCACCAATGATGAGGAAGCTTTCTCAAATTTCATCCTAGTGAAAGGGGATGACATTGTGCGGTTTAGTATGGATGTTACGTGGTTAGCAAAATAACTCAGTAATAAGCTTTTTGATGTTAACAAATGAAACTAACGAGGTTGAAAATAGTAAGAATGATTTGCTCATGATGTGATTTAGACAAAGATACTTGAACTTCATTAGAATATAGGGAAAAAGGTATGAAAAATATCCGAATTTTGACTGAAATTGTTGTAACTATCCCAAACTTTGGGTAGGACCTATTACCCCCTTTCACTATTTAATAGTGTGTTTTAAGGATATATAAGTGCCTAGCTGGACAAGTTACTATTTATAATGATGAAATATTTATGATGTCCACGTGAACACATATATATCTTTAAAATACACTATTAAATAGTGCAGTGGGTAGTAGGTGCTACCCAAAGTTTGAGTTTCTTACAAAAATTTTGGTCAAAATTTGGAGATATATTGAACCCTTTTCCCTTGAATTTATTATGATAGTTTCATGACCCGTGTTTATGATAAGGGAAGCATTCTATAATAAAATGATATAATGTTGATGTTTTCAAGTGAAGTATAAAATTAGGAAGATCAATTGATCTAATAAGAGGATAGTTATTATGGTTGGACTTATTAGAAAATTTGTATAAATGATTTCTTTTTCATCCCTTAAAATGATGAGTTAATGGTAAATCTTGAGAAATTTATATTGTGCGGAGCCTTTTAGATATCGAACTGTTGAAACTAAGAAGGGAAAAAGGTTTTTAGGCAAAGAATTTTTTCCAGGGCTACTTGTAAGAAGTATATGAGAACATTCATAAAGATGTGTGCGTAGTAGTTATGAATTACTTTACAAATCATAGACCAATATACTGATGGTTGGGAAACTTACATCAACAATTAACTAACTATATTGCAGTAGTCAAGGTTGGCCAAAGTATTTTTCAACATACTTCTAATCGGCTATTGTTTTATTTCGAATGTGGATCTACTCCATTTTATGTAAGTATGTATTTTATTTCGGTTTAACATATGTTTGCGGCTCTTCTCCTATGTCTATACATATTTTTACACCTGTAGATAGTTTTTTGTGGTTGATCGATTATATATATATTTTGTTGTTGATTTGATAGTACATGACACGTGGAAAAACGTAACTATTCAAAATATGGTAGACTTCAATAATATTTTGGATTTAGATTGAATTTCTTCCTATGCTATAGTTTTTAATATTAGGCCAAGATAATAATTCCATATATGTCATGTATTTCTAGGTTGAAATGGAAGGACATTCTCATTACCTATTCGAGAAAGGTCTTTTTGTTTCTAAAGTCTCGATACATGGCAAACAAAAGGTGATGTTGTTTGCAACAAATTTTGAAGTGACAGAAAATAAATTACAATCACAAATAAAATATGAAGAAACATAATCTTTTTGATAAATATTGCGGGTACAATTTTGTTCCTCCCTTGATTCTACTCTCCTAAGATTTATCCATCATTCGAGGGTCGTTAGTGTCATATTTTTCGAACTCGGATGATTTAGATTTGATCTCTTTATGAATATTTCATCAATTTGCGGAATATTCGAGATCTTGATCTTTAAAAATACCCAAGAGTTTATGGGAATTTTTTAGATGCCTTTTAAGGGAACTTAGTACTCTTTATATAGGCATAACTAGGGTTTAGGGTTGAGTAGCCTCCAAGAATACTAATTGGAATTGAACACACCTTGTAGAGTCCCAATTCGAATTGAACTCATCTTGTAGAGTCCCACAAAATTGCAATGTCTACAAATGTCCCTTGCTTAAAGTCTTGTCGGAGTGTCGACTTGCTGAAATTCAAAGACAATGATTGAAGTACTCATTCTTCCACCTTTGCGGTTTCAGATTTACAAATTTGATTTATGAGAGAAGAGATGTAGGGCAGATTTGGTCCCACTGGGCGTGCCAATTTGTTCGCAACAAATTTTAAAGTGACAGAAAATAAATTACAATCACAAATAAAATATGAAGAGACATGATTTTATTGATAAATATTATGGGTACAATTTTGTCCTCCCTTGATTCTACTCTCCTATGATTTATCCATAATTTGATGGCCGTTAGTGCCATATTTCTCGAACTAGGATGATTTAGTTTTGATCTCTATATGAAATTCCATCAATTTGCGGAATATTAAGGATCCTTAAAAATACCCAAGAGCTTATGGGATAATTTGAGATGCCTTTGAAGGGAATTTAGTACCCTTTATATAGGCATGAACTGGTCTAGCGTTGAGTAGCCTCCAAGAATTCTAATTGAGACTGAACACACCTTCTAGAGTCCCAATTCGAATTGAACACGTCTTGTAGAGTCCCAAAAAATTTCAATGTCCAAAAATACCCCCTGCTTCAAGGCTTGTTGGAGTATAGACTAGATGAAACTCAAAGAAGAGGCTTGAAGCACTCATTCTTCCACCTTTTGCAGCTTCAAATTTTCATAGTTGATTTATGAGAGAAGAGATGAAGGGGAGATTTGGTCCCACTAGGCTTGCCAATTTTTTTGAAACAAATTTTAAAGTGACGTTAAATAAATTGCAATCACAATAAAATAAGAAGAAACATAACTTTATTGATAAAGATTGAGGGTACAATTATGTTCCTCCCTTAATTCTACTCTCTAAGATTTATTCATGATTCAAGGGTTGTTAGTGGCATATTTGTCGAACTAGGATGATTTAGTTTTGACCTCTATATGAATATCCATCAATTTGCGCAATATTCGAGATGCCTTTTAAGGGAATTTAGTACTCTTTATATAGGCATGAAGTAGGGTCTAGGGTTGAGTTGCCTCTAAGAATTCTAATTGAGAGTGAACACACCGTCTAGAGTCCCAATTCGAATTAAACACGTCTTACAGAGTCCCACAAAATTTGAATGCCTACAGATGCCTCACATAATTGGCTTGTATTCGTAATACTAGTACTGCTATATCTCGTTTAGAATGAGTTCCAATAGTGAAAGAGTTGTTGGAGGTGTTCCACTTCATCGTGATATCGAATTTAGTATTAAATTAGAATTGGACACTCGACCAATATTATCCATTCATAGTGAAATGCTTCAGTGGAATTGAAAGAACTGTAACAAAATTTGTTGAGTAAGGAATTTACTAGATCAAGTGTATCGTCATGGGTTGTTCCTGTCATACCTAAATTCATTTGTTATTATCTTTATCGATGATATATTGATATATTCCTGTAGTAGGGATGGACACAATCCATTCTTCATTAGCATGTTAAATCGTATCGGGCGATTCTTCAATTGCTCATATGTGTAAAGGTCATTTCTTTGGTGCTCGAGTAGATTTTTTTTATATGACTTAGGGTCACAAGAACCCCTTAGCACAAGGTTGAGTTGAAAACTTTATTACAGATTAAGTTTTGACATAATATATACTTAGGTCAACTTCTAATGATCATATCTACTAGCACATAATAAAGTAGGTGGCCCGCGACCTATCAAATTGAAGAAGTTTGAGTTCTCTTTATAACTCTACCAGGCCTGCCTCATTTAAAGTTCAGAGTAAAACGTTATGTCCATTTTATTAGAGACTGTCATATTAGAGTTTATTGAGTCTGTGAACGACGGATCCAACCTACAAGGACATATATTGAACTACGACCCGTACTATCAAACTGTCAAATAATTTAGAAAGTCTGAATTTTTGGATACAATTCCTACAAATCCATTCTAAGGGTTGTAAGAACTACTACATGCTCTCGTTTTGACCCGTAGAATGGAATTTTGAGCCCAAAAATTTAATATAAATTTAAAGGATGGGATGTATGGTCCGTACAACAAACCACGAACCATAGATAGACCTGTCGAAGGTTTTTCATCAGTTTTAAAAAGGGGTAGTTTGGTCTTTTTCTACCCCTTCTAATCCTAAACCACGACCCCTTTTTCATGTAATAAAGGGTCTAAATAGTGTTAAAACATTATGTTACATTCTTTAACATTTCAAAGGCTTAGAGAAAGGATTCATGAGGAGAAAAGCTAGGATTTCTATCGCTCTTCAAACTTCATCGATTTCACCAAGATCTTTGTTCTTCCTAGGTATGTAAGGATATCATAGTGATGGACTGAGTTCGTCCTCACACCCTAGATCTACTTTCTATTAGTAAAAGGGTAATTTGTGGTTCCATCCTTAGTTTTAAGTATTCTTGAGATGAGTTGTTGAATTCTAATTTTCTATTCCTAATTTTTGAGTTGCTATATATTATGCATTGAGATTTTTGAGTTTATTGTCCATGTCTATTTTTTCAGCATGAGTATTCATTAAGTTATTGTTGAGAATATTTTTAACCAAATATTTATCTTAAATTGATTTTATGAGAAAGTAAAGAGGAGTTTTGAGGAAAGTTTAAAGAGACATTTTGAACAAAATTTAAGGGAACAATTGATTCCCAAATTTATCATTTTCACATTGATAATAGAGAAACTTTGATTTTTAATTGAGTAATGAGTTCAAAGTAAATTCAGAGCAGTTACATCTTTAAGAGGATAATTTGAGTAATTACTTCAAATTGAGAAAGGGTATGTTTTTCACATTTGAGCATGAGTATATATTTATAGGGATTAGTATTTAACACCGATAAGGGAATGAGTTCACACGACTCTCTTTCCTCATAAACCATGTAGCCAACTTGGGTCAAAGATCATATGTTTTAGATGAGTCCTTATCGCTTTCGAGCAGAGCTTTAGTGGATCCACTTAGTTGAGGTGTTCTATACTTCGGCAAGGTATAAGACAGTTCTAGCAGCATGGGGGAGACATTGTATCATCACATAGCTCATAGTGATGGATGTCGTTTAGAGAATCTATCAAATAAGAGTAAAGAGTAATCGGGTTTTTAATCTTGATGCCAATTAATATATCAATTTTCATAGTTTCCAAATTTCAAGCCTAGAGTAAAGTCATAAATCTTTCAAAATGGCATAACTCTAATAAATTTAATATAATACAATACACTCAATATGTAGTTACTTGACTCAATGTGTCAAACTTGTATTATAAAATAATAATCACAATAAGTCCCCAAAACCGAAACCAAAATTTGACTAGTACCTTACAAGATAAATAAAATACCTAACCTAAACCTATTGTAAATCCATTCTATATAATTAATAATGATTGACTAATCATATACAAATTATAGTCACTATTAACAATATAAGCATTACAAGTTTGCCCCCCCGGGCATAAAAGACTACGAACAACAAAAAGGAATTGCCATTCAAAGTTTACAAAATTTGATCCCCTTTTCCCTCAACTCCACATTACAATATCATTAACAATAATCGATCATCTGTCCATATACAAAATAACAAGAATTAAGGTTGTAGTTATACCTTATATTTGATTCCCTTGAGTTCTTACCGAGACGTTTCGGCTGGTTTTGAGTTATGACTTTCATCCTCACTTATTTTAATTTATATGAGCCAAATGGTAGAGGGTCTTAAATAAATTTCAGTCTTGGCCAATTATTATGAACTAAATTAATTATCTGAAAATTGCCCAACAAATAATTAACTATAGTTAAAAAAAATAGCTCAAAAATTTCCAAACAAATTTCCCCAACTAATCAGAAATGACCAGGGGAAACTATTAGAAGAGGTAAATTGGTAATTTTATGTCACGACCCGGCTTACCCCCTAGAAGTAATATGGCGTAATTGACCCCGAAGGGGTCGCATACAAGCCCTTAGCATTCATCATCACATAAAGACATAGAAAAATATGAAAAACTTAAAAACTTTTACAATAGAAGTCAACTTCTTTCATACAAGGAAAATAGGAACTAGACTTGTCTCAATCACCATCTAGAACGTAAGAGTACAAATAGGGTCGAAGCCCTTTACATCAATAAATTCCCCAACAATGGAAAATACAATATAGTCTAGAACATAGGAAGTAAACTAGAAACTAGAATCGACAGCCACTCGTCCTCGGACTTGAGGACTCACCAAGCCTAGGGAATAGTCGACCCAAGCTTCACCTTGAAGAACGTAGTAAGTATCAAAGACTGGAACCTACACTCATAGTAAAGTAGAAAATATGGGTTAGAACAATGAATTGTACCAAGTATGGATACCATGCACAAAAATCCTTAAAACATGCATAAAAGGGACATTTAGTTGAAGTGATTCCTTTGTCATGTCTGAAAACCAATATGCACATTTATGAAGCTACATAAGCCAATTCAACACATGAGCAACCCAAAGGCACACTAGTGCAATGCAAAAGTAAGATCCCACAACCCTACCAAATGTCAAGTATCACACTTAGGTCGCCAACAACATACATATCGTACCATAGTCATAGCCAACATAAGTAAGAGTGAAAACATTCATGTTGATAACATTCGTACATACTTTTTCATACTTAGTTCATAAGTCATCATACCATCACAACATAGGAGAACCTTACCCTAACCCCTCTTAGAATCTACTCGTGCAATGCGTAAGTGAAGTCCCATACCCCCACTCACACCAAGTAAACCCCTTGAGAGGTCATAGTTAAAGTCCATGTCCTTACCATAGTTCACATTCATATTAATTTGGGGAAAGATTGCATTAACCGACATAGACCATGTTAGCTACATGGAATCTGGTGTTCTACCCCCACACCGAAAAGAGGTGTTCTACTTGCCTAAGGTAGAACGTATATTCTAGCTATTTAGGTGGATCCACTAGCTCAGTCCTATGTGGGCACATAGTAATGGGACAAGGTGATTGCTTCTAGAAACCTGGACTTGCTAAACGTAGAAGATTTCCATCACATGAGATATCCTACGTTAGGAAGCCGGACTTGCTAAACGTAAAAGCCCCAATCTCACTTTCATGTCCTCTTGATGCTAAGCATTATTCCCTTTAAAAGACACCACTAGCCTTTTCTTAGGTTCATAGTCACAAGAGAGTGTATTCGACACTCATGTCAATATATCATCATAATAGCTCATAGGTTCCTTATGTGAGAATGCTCCTTTCACTTTAGAAACACTAGCATGTGAGTAAACCTTTCACATTGTAGTAGGATTGTGATCATGAGAATGTCCTTTCAATCAACCCAACAAGTTCATTATAAGCATATATACATACTTCATACATAATCAAGTGCATAGGGTATAGGGAAGAAGGATCTTACATCAATACCACAACATTAGATATAGGATCATTACCATCCAAGTAAATCACATACTTATTTAGAATCAACATCAACATATACAAACCCTAGTCCATTGCCCTTCAAGGCCATGAACCAATATCAATCCAAGCTTCTTGAATTAAAACATTAAATAGAGAGATTTCATGATTCAACAACTAAATAAACATAACATAATCAATTATCAACTTCCATGGCCAATCAATTCACATCTTTGTTCACAATTTAGGAAGAAAAGGGAAATCATGTGTCCAAGAGAGAGTTTCATCAAAAAACTATCAATACCACAACAATCTAACCATAAACCATCATAATTGGTCATAATAAGTCAGAATTGAACAATAGAAATCGTTTTGGAAGAAGACCCGTGTTTAGAGTAAAACCCTATATTTTGGAAGTCTTAAAAACATACTTTGAAGGGACTTCTTGGGGGCTAACTACCCAATAATTTAGAGCATCCATACCTTAGGTTGAATCCCTCGTGAATTTGGAGAAGAAAGACTTGTTATTGAATCCCTAGCTTGAGCTTCTTCTTTTTTCTTCAATGGAGTTTAGAGAGAGAATATTTTGATGTTCTTGGGTTTCTTCTTTTATTAAGTGGGAGTAACTAAAATTTAAGGAATTTGACCTTAAAAAGTATTTATACTTGTTAGGAAAACAGTGGGAAAGTGTTGGTTCAAGTTTTTGAAACACTACTTAAAGACCCCAACTTAAAACTTAAAAATTATGGTCTTCACGCTGAAGCTCGCCCATTGGACCCTCTTGGCTCGCCAGGGGCACTAGGCGACTCGCCAAGTGAACCCTTGGCTCGCCCAAATCCAGTGAGCTCCAAAAATGGGCAGCTCACTCAGCGATGGTGGGGTCTGTTGGGCGAACCTCAACCCATCTCGCCTATTTTTCCATAACATAGGCTAAGAGAGATATCCCACTAGGAGACCCAAGTGCACTTTGGCGCATCGCCAAGTTCCTTGGGCGACCAAGCTGCCAATCGCCAACCTCTCCAGTTCTCCTTTGCCCTTCTTTGATAGCTAAGGACCTTACCTCCATCCTAGATGTTTACCTCCCTCATTTTAGCTTTAGTTAGGTCTTAAACATCTCCTTAAGTTACATAAACACACACAATAGCTCTAATTCAACTTAGACATCAACCTTAAGTCATACCAACCCACACGATAAGGCTCTAGTTTAACCTATTGATTTTCCGGGTTGTTACTTTTTATGAGCATTTCAAAGAAATTCCTTTCGGGTCATTACATAAAAGCCTCACCATCTAAATTAAATAATAATAAAAGATTCAAGTTTGTCCATTTACTTTCCCTAATAAAATTGTTAACCACCATTTTTTCTTCTAAAGCCCACGTAACTTACACGTGTAGTGTTGTCCCGAGCATGAACATTGAAGTATTTTTGTTCGATTTTGAGGTATGATGTTCACATATTTTGATTTTAACTATCATATAGCTAAAATAGTATCACATTAGTGAAAGTTTTTCTTAATTTGTTTCTTTTATTACTTAATATATGTTGCAATAATCTTAGATGAGCTACACGTGCAACATACGTGTCTAGAAATTAGTTTAATCAAAAAAGAAGCTCTAAATAAAATCTAAAGATAGATAAAGTTTAACTGTATGATATATTCAGAAATCATCAATGACTTAAGTGGTGCACATAAATTCTATAGATTGTTATAGGCTAGTGTGACTCTCACTTGCAATGGGTAAAGTGTCAAATTGAAAAAATACAATTAAAGTTATATGACATATCCACAAATAAAATCCAAAAGCATTAAATTTTTCTCTATTCATATATAGATTTATCTCTATTTTTAAATTAATTTCAACAAAAATACACAATAAAAATGGTCAGGATAACATATATTGAAATTTAAAATTATATTCTATATGAAATTAAAATTAAATAAGATTTCAAATAACTACATCAGTCAGAAAGTGAAAGTGACATGCATTAAGGATAAAATGTGTGTAGGTTGTTTGAGATAGTTTGAACATGTTTTGAGTAGACCTATAAATACATAGACATGTAAAACTTTAATATGTAAATGTGTTCGAATGGGAATGGATAGGTATAAAATAATATAAAAGGAAGTGGTCTCAAAAGTCCGTCCTTTGCATTAATACTCTCAGTATTGCCTTATAGGCATATCATAATATAGTCCGATCAATTTAGATTTGTAAGAATCATATGAAATAAATGTCACGCCCCGAACCTACACCCTGGGCGGGACTGGTACTCAAGAACCATTACTGGTCCCAAAGCGAACCCTTGGCCTGGCTTAACTCTTAGGAGAAGACTTACTCATACTAAAAGCACTTTAAAAAGTAAATGGTAACCCAAATGATAACTTATAATGTTTTATATATAAACATTCAACTTGCCAAAGTGGTAACTCAAGTTTTAACATAACTAAATGAAAATGAAAAGACTCTTGAACTAACAATATCTAACTATCTATGAAGCCTCTAACAACTGAGATGGACCTCAGGACAAGACCCACGACATCCTAGCAAAACTAGAATAATAAAGCAATTAAAAGGGATCCTCCGAAAAGCAAAGAGGCTCACCAACAACTCTGAAGCTCAACTGGATCAAGGAAGTGCTAGATACTGATCATTCTTACCTGTATATACATCATAAAAGATGTAGGCCAAAGGGCATCAGTACATTGAATGTACAAGCATGCGTGAAGAATTCTGAAACAAGACATAAGCTTGAAAGGGAATTGAAAGAAATTACCTAGTCTCAACTCAACTCAACTCATTTCAATATAAAGTAGTAATATGATTGCAATATAAAGAAAATCTTTAAAACATGTAGATATCAACTCGTTGTATTGAAAAATACAACATTAACTTATCTTGTATATGAAAATACAAATAACATTGTGTATATAAGAATACAAAATATCTTTGTTGGAGTTTCTCTAACCGACAACCATCACTATGAGCTATGTGATGATACAAGGTCTTGCCTCATACTGCCAGGGCGTCCTATACTTTGCCGGGGGTATAGAACCTAACTACTAAGTGGATCCACTAGTCTATGCTAAAAAATAATAAGGAGTAATCTAAAAAGTATGACCCTTTTCTACCCATGTTGGCTCCACGATTTATGAAGACCTTGAGTTATCAGAACCCAACTTGTTCCCAAATTGGTTCTCATTACTACTCCAAAAATGTAACTAGATCATATGTTTAAAAACACTCTTTCTGTGGTTTGCGATAATTACTCAAAAACTAGATCAAAAGCTCTTCTGGAAATCGGTGTTTCCTCTCTTGCTTAAATGTGAAAACATTTAATCTTTAGGAATACTTAGTTCCCATATACTATTTTGAAGAAAATGAACTTCACTCGTTACTCTTACTCAACTCAAAGCTTAAATCTTCAAACAAGTTTAAATCATTTGTAAAAGACTTTTGAAAATACTCTAAGAACTCTCTTGACTTGACTCTTAACTCTACCTTGAATTTGAACTATGGATTCAAGGATTATAATCTAATGTTATGGATGATCTCTCGATGTTTAAATGTACCTTAGAGTGTAGAAAATGACTAGAAACATAGGTACGATTCGAGGAAACTCAAACGGAAAGAAGTGGGAAAGGGTAGACGACCTAGCGACCCTGGCATACTGAGTGGCGCAGGGTGCCTGAGCTTGTACTACAGAAGGCTGGTTGGGGGGGGCGCAGTGAGTGGCGCGGTGCCCCAAAGGAAAAACTATATAATCTTCTTACTGGCGCATTAAATGGCGCAGTGTACCAACCCCCTGCCCAGAAAACCCACAAATTTTCTTGTTCGTTTTTCGACCCTAACTCGTTTAGATTCAATTGGTTTCTTCCCCAAACACTTAGATTCGAATACCCAAAAAAAGTATGCAAGAATCTACTAAAACAACTACCTTAAATCTCATCAAATCATCTCAAGAACTCCTCCAAAATCAACAATCAAGATTCAAGTGAAACTTCAACAAAATTCGTCAAGAACTCATATACTCTACTTTCAAGAACATACATACGCTGAATTTAATCATGATTGACGAATGGGTGAACAAAACCAACAATATGTGATCTCACATACCTCGTTGGTATTAACCCTTGGCAAAATCTACAAGCGAAACTAAGTAACGCGATGAACCTTGGCTTTTCTCCTCTTTTCTCTGCTCTCAAAGCCTTAGCGTAATTTTGTAATGCATAAACTGAACCAAATAAGTTTAGACCCCAATTAAATTACTAAAAATGAATTAAACTACTTGGGTAGGGAAAAGAACAAAATATCCCTATTAAATCAGGGTGGCTTTGCTTATCCGAAAAACCCAACTTCAAACGGGCATATCTCCCTTATATGAGTTAAAAAATTAGCAAGCTCGGTTCCATTGGAAAGATATTTCAACAACCTTTCATTAAATCTGTTATGGCACACCTAAATCATCATGTACTGAAAGTTATGATCATTTGAAGTTGACCTAAAACTCCTACTTAACGTAACTTGCCATATTTTAGATTTTCATTATTTCCAAAAATGGTTGTTTCTAATTCTAGCTCTTTCAAATAGCGAGGTGTTATGATCTCTCCCATTTCGGAACATTCATCCTTGAATGAGATTACTCGCATTAGGCTAAGGGTGAAACATCTAACATTCAGCTCAAACACCCAACAATCAAAAATATAAATACAACATGCCAACTTTAAAAAAATGCAAAGAAAAGGATTAGTACCTTAATTTGGAATTTCTACGGATTCGAAGAGATGTGGGTATCTCTTCTTCATATCTTCCTCAGCGTCCCAAGTAGCTTCCTCAACAAATTGATTTCTCCACAGAAATTTGTATGATGCTACTTCCTTAGTTCTCAACTTGCGAACCTGACGATCTAGACTATGCATGTGAATCTCCTCATAAGACAAGCTATCGTTAATACCAATATCTTTAGTAGGTATGATAAGTGAAGGATCCCCCATAAACTTCTTCAACATAGAAAAGCGAAACACTGGATGAACTACTGCTAACATGTGCGGTAGCTCCAACTCATAAGCTACATTACTAATACTTTTGGATATACTATAAGGACCAATATATCGGGGACTAAGCTTCCCCTTCTCACCAAATCTCATGAAACCCTTCATGGGTGAAACTGGAGAGCCCAAGATCTGATACCAATTATTGGAATGTATGCGTCCACTATCAGTAAACGGACCAGGTCCCTTGACTCAGCAAGAACAGTAACTGAAGTAAAAGTGCGTAAAATAAATGGAACAACGTCAAAACAAGTGCAAGAGTTTTACGTGGTAACCTCCTTGCTCAAGGGCGGTGAAAACCACGACCTGTACTAAAAGGATTTCAACCCAAACTCCATTTCACTCAAACGGAGCAACGATTCAGATTACAAACTCATACAATCTAGGAATTTAACTCTAAATCACTTCCCCTTCAATGTAGCAACTCTACTACAAAGAAAGAACTAAGCAATAACTCTATTGCCCACTAAACTACCTAACTCTATATGATTTAAACTTCAACTAAGCAACAACTTTGTTGCCCACTAAACCACCTAACTCTAGATGATTTAGACTTCAACTAAGCAACAACAACATTGCCCTCTAAACCAATTAACTCTAACTAATTTAGACTTTTCTTCTGAACCGAACAAAAATCTAATTCCTTTATAACATAGGAATAGATTTACAATTTAAGCACATAAGATACAAAGCTCTAAATACAACAAGACGCTTCAGCACTCCATCAGGTCCCTTGTTGATATGAGCAGTGTTCTTTTTTAAAGATGGCCTTCTCTTTTCAAGCTAATGAATTTTCAGAGAAAATCCAAGTTTTGTTTGCCAAATCTTGAGTTTGTGTTTTATGGAAAGAGATTATATAAAATGAACAAAAACTCCTTGAGACGACCTCATTAGCTGAGAGTCGGCTTCCCTAAAAGGACATACACCTACCACATAAGAGGTGGCAGCTTTTCAGACAGATGTCTTGTCATCCTTTTCACATTCGCAGTCTTGTAGGACCAGACCCCTGCAATGTTCTTTGTGAGTTCTTGAGAAGACTTGCTAACTCTCTTTCTCTTTTGAAAGAATGAATCTTCTTGTTGTTTGTCATTTTGATCATATCGACCAAAAAGAATTATTGTCCACTCGACAAACAACTTTGTATGTTTCTACTGGTGAAGTATGTTGATGACTTCACCAACCCACTGACAGGACAACTTTATAGTTGTACACCATTATACATCTGATGGAGAGAACTTTTCCAGGGACCGGGTCCCTGTATTTGTGAGCCACTGAAATAGACAATTTCGTCCACTCTTCTTGTTGGTGCAGTACACTACACTTTTCACCTACCACCTAACATGACAATTTTACAGATGTGCCCCATGATGAATCTGGATGAGAGCACTCTGCAGGGACCGGGTCCCTGCATTTGTGAGGATCATCAAAGCACCTAGAATAGAACATTTTCCCCCTTTTTGATGATGACACACAAATATTCCTCACACTGAGTTTATTCATTCATTAACCCTTTCGTCAGTCCCAATAACAAGGATATGGTCCCTTATTAGATCCCTAAGTTTGTTAAATCATTAAAACTTAACATCAACTCCAAAATAACATTTTCCATTTTTTATGATAACAGACTTATTCAACAGTTCCCCTTTCACTAGTTCCCCTTATCAACAAGACTCTTCAGGTACCTGGATTGGTCCCCTTACTTTCATCATCCCCGAAGGTTGTCAAATTATCAAAACAGTAAGGTCAAGTCTACCCATCCCAACTACTTTGTCATCTATTCATCAACTATGTCTAGTATTTCATTTATCCATATCATATCTATATTAGTATATTTCTTTGTTTCCTTCCATATAAGTGCAAGCATAGTCCACATAAGTGCTCTATTGGTTTTCCCTATAGCATTTCAAGCTAACTGTTGGTTATGGTGGTGGTGGTGGTGGTGATGATGATGATGGTGGATAGTTAAATTTCCATACTGATACGTATATTATTATAGGCTGCAAATGCTAGTCAAGTCTAATTTGACATGGAAAATTGAATTGAAGTTTGACAAATTAATTATCAAGAACTTAAGGCTGTGTCCCCTATTTTATAAAGTCACATAGAAATGTGATGGATTTACATGGCTAGATATGACCTGAAATATCTATTACTTCAGAATATTTGAAAATATGGTTGAAGAAAATATTTATTGTTCCAAAGGTACACTAAAGTTTTTAATTTAACAAATTATGGGATATAAAAGGGGACCGATCCCATGAGAGACTAAGAGTCCAGTTACATGAAAAGGACAACAGTAAAAAGTTTCAAACACTGCCACTAATGCAGTGGTTGGTGTGCGTCTACAGAGGAGCAGTACTCTCAGTCAATGGCTTTGCTTTGAGGGTTTTTTCCATACTATAATAGTTTCTTCAAAAATGTCATAACCTTAGTTTTGCATTCCAGAGAAATCACAGAGCAAAATTCATTCTCTCAAGAAATATTTTTCATATGAAATAAGGGAGCTGATAGAATTATCTTTCGTTCTTAGTTGTTATTAAAGAAAATACTAATGTGCTTATTCACTTTAAGATCTATTCCTCAATTATAAAAGAATTAAATCAGATCAAGTCTTTCTTCATTACTCTAAGTTGTAGAAAGAGTTAGTTACATGGTGTTGATTTCTCTAACGATTGAGTAGTTGGTGTAGTGGGAAATATATGTATTACTCTACTTTACATAACAAAGTTGATATGGAGAAGGAGAAGAGATTAAGAGTTTAATTCCTAGGTTGCAGGAGTTTGTAATCTGGCTCTTAGCTCTTTAAAGTTAATGGAGTTGTGTTGAAATCCTATAAGACAGGTCATGGTTTTCTCGTCCTTGAGCAAGAGGGTTTCCACGTAAACTCTTGTGTTATTATTTTAAGCTTTTACTTTACACATTGTTTTATTGAGTAAACGGGTCTAGTCCATTGACTAGTTGTATTCTTCATAACTTTATTCGAAGTCATGTTTATACATGAGAAATTACTTTGAAATATTTTGATACAAATGAGAAAGTAGCAGACATCTTCAGGAAATCACTTCTGCAAGCAAAACAAGAGTTCTTCATAGGTCAACTTGGAGTATGCAGTAACTTTTTATATCTTTAGCTCTTTTTTTGTTCATTTTTCCTTTCGATTATCTTTTTCTTTCAAACAGAACACTCAATTAAAGATGTTTACTATGTCAACGGGTTTAAGTACAATCTACTAAATGTTTCACAGATTTGTGATGAAGATAATGATGTCAAGTTCTTATTAAATAAGTATGTGGTTAGAAACTTGATATCTCGGGATGTGATTTTTATAGAAAAGAGATGCAAGAATATGTATATTATTGATCTGCACACTACTCATAGTGATAATCTCGTGATCTCACTTCTCAAAGTGAAAATGATGACTTGTGGAACAGAAGAATTGACCATGTAAGTGCTTCTCTTTTGAATATATTTGTGTCGAATGGCCTAGTCCGTAGATTTCCAATTATAGTAGATTAAAAAGTTTGTGATGCATGTGTCAAAAGAAAGCAAACCAGATATTCTTTCAAGAAAAAGAAGCAAGTAAACACCACCAGGCCTCATGAATCACTCCATATGGATCTTTGTGATCCTGTAAAGATTGGAGAAGGGGTGGGAAGAAGTGCATTTTTGTGATTGTGGATTATTTCACAAGGTTCACCTAGACTATGTCTCTGAAGTCCAAGGATGAAATCTATGATGTACTAATGATATTT
>JAJOOS010011960.1:0-12879 GCA_029582725.1 Solanum chiquidenum
TCATTTTGTATGCCACCCCCCCCCCCCCCCGCGCGGCCCTGACAAAATTTTTATATAAAAAAATAGTTTTCCTGGATCGGATTTTGGAACGGTTTTCGGGGTCTTGTCCTAGTTTGGGTGTCGGGGTCGGGTCCTAGATCAATTATCGTTGTTGATTTTCGGACATAAACTATTTTCCTAAAGAGTATTTTTTAGTCTCAAATAAAAAATAAAAGATATTTTCTGAAAAGTATTTTTCATTCACCAACCAAACATTAAAAAATATTTTTTACTCACCAACTAAACATGAGAGAATAAATTAGAAATCCACTTATTTTTCAAGCAAACATTTTCCTTCATACCAAACACACCCTTAATCTTGATAGATAACTAGCAAATTATTGGGAAGAAAATAGATATTTGGGTCGATTATTATCCCAAAACTAAAATCAAATCAATTTATCAATTTTTAAATTATTACAACCAAATTAAATATATTATACATTTATCTATTTGGTTGATCGATTTTGATTTGGCTTGATTCGATTATTAATTATACACAAAAATAAAATCAAAAGACAGAGTCATGACGGGGAATAGAAAAACATACATGTTCAGAATTCTTTTTGTTTGTTTTTTTTTCTTTCATAAATAAAAATTATAAATAAATCTTAATGAAAACATATTTAAGACATTTTTAAAAAATCATAAAAAATAATACATATGGTGTATATAATTATAAAAATAATAGTATTCGTAAATGAGATTTTATCTATGACACTATGCGACTATCTATGAAGTAATACATGTATGGTGAAATTTTATTTTTTTTCTTTACGTTTAAAAAAAATGGCAATTAATTTCATTGCCGTCGTTGAAAAGGTAAATTTTGTACCAAGCAACATCGGCATAAAAAAAGTTTCTAAAAAACATATTGGAAAAGGAAAACAGTTTCTAAAAAGTAGTTTATAAGAGGGGTTTGATGGATTAAAGTTTCTCATTAGACTTTTTAATAAATTACTACTTTATTTTTCATAATTGTTGGAAGAATGGATATCGAAAAAGTTTTCATGAGTTGTTACAAGATCAAGGAGCAGCCCGATGATATATTCAAGTTGATCGAATTAGCTCTGCGTGCTGGCGCATTCAAGTATCAGCCACAGTACGAAAAGCGCAAAGCCAGGATAATCAAGTTCCTAATGAATCCCTCAATAACATTGATGATAATGATGATGATGAAGAAGAAACGTGACTAACATTGAAGAATCTGACAAAGAAGAAGTAATCAATACACAGCAGCAGATTACTGTCCAAAGCAAGAAACCCTTGATCAAGAAGATTAGAGTGGCCCTCAAAAAGACGGTACAAGTCACTATTATAAAGGAACAGAACAATTGCAATGCAATTACAACATTGACGGAAAGCGGCACGGAGTTGAAGAACCAACTGCAGAAACAGAACCACAAAGGATTCAAGGAGATGGAGAGTGACACAGAAAAGAAGAGAGAAGGAGGAGCACAACAGACCCCTACCCAATGCAGGAGAAAAGAGTGCACCACTAGTTCAACAAAGAGCATGAATGTACAAGTTGCTCCTCCTCCTCACCCAAAACAAAGCAACCGCAGTTCAAGTACAAGACCAATGCAGAAAACGTCACAAAGCTCTGCAGTTGCAGGACCAATGCAAAGAGAAACACAAAGTGACAGTGATATGAAGAAGAAATTTGAATCAAGCAAGAGGAAATTTGAGGAAAGGTTAGCAGAACAAAGGGAAGCCAAGAGACGGATTGTAATGGTTGACTTTCATCAAATGCCTAAATCTGCTAATGACCCTCGTGCTCCCAAACGCTGTTGGAATAGGAAAAGGTTTTGAGATTATGATGATTCGAGTTGTTGTAAATTTCTCACCAGAATTTTTGTTCTTACTTTTTGTCTTGTAATTTTGGAGAGTATCAGCATTCACTTCATTTTTTAATTTAGTGTGGGGTATGCCCTTTCTATATGAATGATCTTTTACTCTGAAATAGAAAAATTACATTCATAAAAATAGCTCCAAGGATCAATCAAGTATTCATTCCCACATTCCCTTCTCATATTATATATGTTGATTATTTGGCTTTGATGTGGTTCCTCATTAGTATTTGGGCTCCAAAGGGGTCGTTTGCCCTCTTTCATTTGAATAAGTGCATTACTTTGCATTTTAAAGTATCATTCTTTTTCTCAGGGAACTCAGAGTTGCTTTATTATTGTCTTTATCCTCTTTAAAAATACCATTCTTTTTATTCTTGCTATTAGTAAGTTCATGTAGTTGCAATTACTGGTAAGGCTGAGAGTTGAAACCCCTCATGATTTAGCATGTCTCCCTTTGTTTATTTTTATTAGTATTTAGTACTTAAATAACTAGAAGTGGATTTCATACCTCTGCGAGCAGATTGGTTTCAAATTTGGGAAATATTATAAGCTCTAGCAGATGTTTAACAGGCATAACCATTTACGAAGTTTAGATCAAATTTTGTATCCCTAACTGTATTTAGTGGAGTTTGTACAGCATCAAGGATTACCAGAACTAAAAGCTCACAAAAGCTGGCTCCTATGAGCTGACACAGTGTCCAAATAGTTCAGCACCGTTAAGATTCCTGATCATAAGAAAAAGCCAGGCATACTTCCATAGCACAATATGGTTGAACTTCCCGGTGGATGAGAAGATCTTACTTTGAGGGCATGTCCCAAGGTAAATTATCTTTTAATCCGAGTCTTAAATCTTTTTGATGATTCAGAACTTAGTTATCATCTTAGCTGAACTCATGGTTTAGTCACACTCTCCCTTACACTGGTACTTACGCAATCAGGATGGTATTGGAGTCTCTGGTCTCACCATTTGCTAACCTACCTGAGTTTAAAAGTTCCAATCTTGAATATACATAAAGCTACTCAATTTACATATAGATGTTCAGGTCAGGTGAATTTTGAAGATTTGTAGCAAGTATATGACTGTAACACTACTTATCCTAATAGATTAAGTTGACAGGTTCCATCACTTCTTTTCTTTTGGCATAATATCAATATCATTAAGCAAAGTCAAACAATTTTGTAGGTTGCACTCTTTCTATCGCTGCAGAAAATTGATGACCTATTTAAGCAACAAACAATTAGAAAGGGCTTTCTGATCATAAAGACTGTAACTAGTAACCAACACATCCCTTTTTATAGTCATACATATATTTCACAAACTCAATCAGCTCTAAGTTCATATTCAATTTAGAAAGACTTGCAGGAGACAAGATATATAAAAGTAGATTAGTTCACCTCAAGTTAGAATGAGAGAATTAATAATAAGCAAGGCTTATTTTGCCAGACAACAAATCTAAAATTACCTTCTGAGGAGTAAGTAAATGCAGAGGCTGAACACTTGTCATTCAACATAGCAAGGATATTTACTGTCAATGTTGAACTAAGAGTAGAGATTCTTAGGAGCAACAGAGCACTTTAGACTCGTTTTTGTAGTCTGGTTTGTTTCCAGATCTGCAAAGAATTAGAATGCTTCAGTTATTCTCCTAATACTAGTATTCACGGTTGAACACCTTTAAACAATTTAATGTGCTTCTCACCAAAAACCTCTGCGTAGAAGAGCTGCACTCCTCGATGTCAACATGCTAAAGCTGTCTATTAAAATACAGTAAATCAATTGTCAATCTTCAATCAGGTTATGTACATCTTGTTTTAGCTTTCAATCGTTGCCAAGGGGGATTCATGGGAGGAAAAGGCAAGGCAAAGTAATGTTTAAGAAACACAAGAATTAGAACAAACAAAGCAGCCTTTCCCATTTAGATGTAAGAAAGGCGTATACAATCTTCTTAATTTAGACTCTTATGAAATTCCTCACACACACACAGGGAGGCATTTATATATGTAGCAGCAGATTCATGGAAACTTTAAACTAGAGCAAAATAAAACAGATTTAACAACAGAGATCAAACGGCTCTACACTATATCTTCATATACAAAAGAAGGAAATGTAAATTTCGCAGCAGCTTTAATTGAAACAATCAGATTCCAGAATAGTACTAAATCAAAGGGATTTACATAACCAATCATAACATTCAACAAAGATTCTTAAGCCCTTTCTCCACGAATCCTCCTAGCAAGCTGAATATCCTTGGGCATGATAGTTACCCTCTTGGCATGGATTGCACAGAGATTGGTATCTTCGAAGAGCCCAACAAGGTAGGCCTCAGCAGCCTCTTGTAGAGCAGCCACAGCACTGCTCTGAAACCTCAGATCTGTTTTAAAATCCTGAGCAATTTCCCTCACAAGCCTCTGAAATGGAAGCTTCCTGATCAACAACTCCGTAGACTTCTGGTATTTCCTGATTTCTCTTAGAGCCACAGTTCCTGGCCTGAAACGGTGAGGCTTCTTCACTCCTCCGGTGGCCGGAGCTGACTTTCTGGCAGCCTTGGTGGCTAGCTGCTTCCTTGGAGCCTTTCCACCAGTTGATTTACGGGCAGTTTGCTTGGTACGAGCCATATCAATTGTATGCTAAAATGAAGTAAAAAATGGTGGATTGAGAAATGCTTTGATTGTGTAACAATGGTGAATTTGAGAGATATTATATAGGAGTGAAGTAGGAGGGAATTATATGAAATTTGGAAGGGAATTTGAAATTTTGGGCTGTGAAATTGGAAGTGAATAATAGCCGTTGGATTATAAAGATTTGGTGTAAACCTAGGATACCAATCCGCGTGCTACTCTATTAACAAATAGATATTTGCCACGTGGGTTTTCATTTTTACCTTTATTTTAGGCCAACTGATTAGTGATAAAAAATCAAAAATAAAAACGATACTTTCAGTGGATATCCCTATATAGTATATACATTACAATAATTAATTTTATATAACAAATATAACTATATTTTTATTTACGTAAAAAGAGTAAAAAATAATATACTGACAATTTATTATGATACATTCAAAAGTTGAATATAGCTACATATACATGAGCTAGAGATATATATGATAAATCAATATTCAAAATCATATTTAATACAAAAATAATAAATCTTAAATTTATAATTATAGTTAGCAAAACAATAGTTGCAACTTTACATGTTGAATAAATGAAATCATTTTTTTTAAAGACCTTTAACCATAAGAACAACTTACTTTTTTAAAAAATAAAATAAAAATTGTTTGGTTATATAGTGTAGCCAATTTTTCATCCCAAAATTCAGTTTTCGAATTTGAAAATTTAGTTTTTTAAATGGATTTTTTTCTTATAAAATTGTGATATTATTTCAAGTGAAATGCATGTTTAAATATAATATCAAGTTTTAAACAATTTTTTTAGAGCAATTTTAATTACTATATTTTTTCATGTATTATTCAATTCATATCTAAACATTTGCCAAGTGTATATTTGTCTAGATCAACTTCAGACGTTTTAATTGTGACTGTAGATTTATCTAAGTTAAATTTCAGGCATTTTTTATTGAAAGTATGGTATTGCCAAGATCACGCTTTGTCCAAACTATGGGATTTTGCACACAATTGCCACTTAGCTAATGTTTTATCCACGTCAAAACATCTCGTTTATTTTTATGTGAGGATTCGAACTTGCATAATGTGCACACTGCACACCTATGTCACTGAGCTACTGGTCTTTATTGTCTTTAGGGTATCCAAAATTCTAAATATATCAATATGATGTAAGATTTAACTTAGATATATAGTGTAATTTTTTGGTGAACAATCGTAATCCTGCCCTGTAAATATTAACGATATACATTTTGAAATAAAATATAAGTGAATAATTTTTTGTCGAGTAAATTGTTCTTCGAATTTCAATTGTGGATGACAAAATTTTATTACATTTAGATCCATAACAAATTCAGATTATATAAAATTTAAAAATAATTAAAATATACTATCCAAATAAATACAAGGATGAATATAACTTAATAATTATTTGAGTCCAATAATTTTGAATTTTATTGAGAGGAAACAACACAAAGCACACTAGTATTGATGTTAATTGCACGTTGAAACAACATTTTTTCTAATTACATCTTTTGCCAAAAAAGGTATTTTGGATATGTTCGAAATAAGCGAGTTAAATTAGGTGTAACTTATTCCAAATACGTTGTATTCAAGGGTGAATCACATAATCTAAGGTCTATATTGGCTTTTTCGCTCACCTCTCACCCAATGTATTTATATGTTAGAATGCATTTAAGTTTCACAAATTTTATGTATTTGTGTATTTAGTATCAATTTTATGAATATGTGTCTCCATAATCAATTTTATCTAGTGTATCTAATATCAATTTTATCAGTGTATTTTGTATCAAATATTTAGTATTTCCGTGCATAAATACACATATATGGTATCAAAGATACATATATTTAGTGCTAAAATACGTATTGATACATTTATCAATGCATCTGTAACATAAATACATTGACCGGGATTTAGTAAATATAATAAGAATATTTATATGTAGTTGTTCCTTTAATTAATGGTCAAATTTTGTTGAATTGTCTATTTAATTAAGCTACAAATGATGAGGTTACTAGTTTGGCGTCGCGTGCGAAATGTCATGACACATCAAGTCTATTGAGGGAGCCACGGTAATGATGTTACGTGTCAAATTAAAATCAATGAAAATACACGACGTGTAGAAATGACATGTTTCGGTCAATTAAATATAATGGGGGGGAGGGGGGGAATTGTCCTTGTCACAACTTTTTCAACCTACAACTATAAATAAAACTCTCATAATTCAGGAAAAATAGAAAATTGTTATATATCCTGTGCACTTTGAGAAATAGCAGAAATAGGATATTCAACAACATAATGCACTCTAAAGACCATGATAGCTTTATTCTTGATGTTGATAATGAAGATGAAGTGATCAAGCAAAAAACATCTAAGAAAGAAAAACAAAGTGACACAGAAACATATCAGATTACTTCGCCTACAAATCAAAAACCAAATGTACAAGTTGTTCCTCATAAAAATCAACTTCTTTCACATTGCTCACCACAAAAACACAATAAATCTTGTACAATTACGAGACCAATTGAGAGAACAACACAAAGCTCTGCAATTGTGAGACCGGTGCAAAAAGAAACACAAAATATCAAAAATATGGAGATGAAGTTTGAATCAATCAAGAGAAATTTTGCGGATAGGATGGCAAAGTAAAAGGAAGTCAAGAGAAGGACTATAATGGTTGACTTTCACGATATGCCTCAACCTGCCAATGACTCCTGTGCTCCCAGAAAACGCAACTGGAATAGAAAACAATTTTGATTATCTCATAATTCAGTCTGTTGTAAATTTTACACTAGAATCTTTCTTTTTGTCTAATAAATTGTGGACATTGGTGGCATTCAAATTATTACTATTTTTAATTTGATCCTAGGTTTTCTATATCTAAACTATCTCAATCATTATATTAATATAGTTGCAATTTCCTAAATGATGTTATATTCATGCTTTAAAGTTCTGTTATATACAATCAAAATTTTATTATTGTCTCATCTTAATCCAACTTTTGATTTATTCATATTTTCCTTACATTAATGTATACAATCACTATGGTATTTAGATGTCGAGTTTCACCATGTGCTAATATCGAATAACTACAAAGTTACTCTACTTCATTTTAGGTATACCAATTATTCAAAAAATATCAATAGTATTTTCAGTCTAAAATAAAGCCTTGAGATTATTTAATTTTGATAGACAACTTGGAAATTATTGGCAAGAAAACAGATTTTTGGGTAGGTTATTAACCCAATATCAAATTAATTTAGTCAGTTTTAAATAGACACACACGTCATCCCAATTTGAAATTGAATTTTTCTAATTTGAAAAACTAGTTTTAATCGACTTTCAAATGAATTTTTTTTCTAATTAATTTTAAACATTATCTGAAGTAATGTGCATGTCCAATTCTTGTTTGATTTTATGATATTATTCTTGCTAGTTTAATTTTTCTAATTAAAATTTCTGATTGAATTGGTGAAAAGTCTACTGTACTTTGTTATTCTGTAGAGAAAAAACTATAGATTTTTTTTTTGTCACATTTAACCATGAGAAGGGAGTGACAAATTCTTGCAACTATGTTTGTTTATTTTTTATATATATAATTTCAATTCCATAATTAAGACAAAGGTGATTATGGTGGGTAAATCTCCATTTCCACCATTGATGAAATAGAAGCTTCTAATGCAATATCTGATGGTGAAGATATTTCTGCCCTTGCCTTCGCACCAATACTCTAACTTAGTAGCTCCTTTTGGATAAGCGAGTGAATCTCAAGTCGAAAAGAAAAAAAGAAAGAAAATCAACTTTCAAATAATCTTTTTCACAATAACTTTAAATACTATTTTTTGGGGGAAAATAGTTCGAAATATATCCGAACTTTGACCGAAATTGTTGTAACAAATTCAAACTTTGGGAAGGACCTATTACCCTTGCTAGTATTTAATAGTGTATTTTAAAAATATATAGGTGTCCACGTAGACATCATAAATATTGCATCATTATAATAGTAACTTGTCCAGCTGAACACTTATATATCTTTAAAATACACTATTAAATAGTCAGTGGCGGAACCAGAACTTCGACTAAGGAGTGTCAAAATATAATGAAGTAAAATCGCTTAGAAGTCAAGGAGTGTCAATATGTAATATAGAGAAAATGGTCAAATGTCTCCCTAACATATAGTCGAATTCTCAACTACACACTTATATTTTACGGATGTCCTATTACCCCTTTAAACTATTTTTAAGCGAAATAAATACATCCTTAAGTGCTGACATGGTAGAGAAAGTGTGTTCAATCTCTTAAAGGCATGTGAGAGACAAAGAACTGGTAAAAAAAAATCAAAAATATTTTTACTTTTTGTTAAATATCATTTTTCAACTTTTGCCTTTAATTTTATTTTCTTTACTTTTTTCATTTCTTTTTCCTTTATCATTTTTCCTCCTCTCTCTCATCACTCAACACCCTCCCTACCTATACATCTCCATCACCATCACCATTGTTGAACCACTATGGCAGTCCCATCTTCTCAGCCATCTTCTAATACTTTTTCATAATTTGTCTCACTATCAAAATCACCAAATAATCATTAAAACTATTATTTATGCAGTAAAAAAATAAAATAAAGTAATTAATTTTCTTGCTTAGGCAAAATTTATCAACCTTCAAATTTTATTTTTTGTTTCTGTTAACGTCCGATGAAGAATCTAAACTACACACAATAAGAATTTCATGAAGTTGAGCAACAACAATCAATTGATTCTACTCAATCCCGATAATTCAGTGATTTCATCAAGTGTAGAAAGCGTAAATCCTCCACTATTTAAAAAAGAAATAAAATGGCGTATTCATCCTCAATTATAAAACGATTAGCGAGAACTTCAAGCTTTAAATTGGTATTACAATTGTGGAATTTGAGTGGAAGAGGTGAAAATGGAGGTTTAAATGGCTAATAAAGTAGCTGTTGTGGTGTTGCTGATGAATATTGATACTTAATTTGTGGGTTATAGAAGGTGGGAGTGGGGGTGGGGAGTGATTAGAGAGGAATGGGGTGGAGAGAGAAAAAGGTTTTGTGGAGTTAAGGGAAAGAAATTGAAGCATGCCTTAGGAGAAGTGAAGAGGAAGAAGAAATACAATTACTTTTTTTTTTATATATATGTGATATTTGACAACTGGCAACGCGTGGTGCACACTACATGGAAAGAATGTGGCTGTGTAGTTTTAGGGTTGTTTATATTCCGCTTTAAAATAGTTTAAGGGGTAATAGGACCTCCGTAAAATATAAGTGTGTAGTTGAAAATTCGACAATAGGTTAGGGGGTCATTTGACCATTTTCTCATGTAATATATATACATACAAATATTTTTACTCTAGCTACACCGTGTAATTTTCCGACGAGGGGGTGTCGGTCGACACCCCTCAACTACTGTGGCTCCGCCATTGTAAATAGTGTAGGAGGGTCCTGTCCAAAGTTTGAGATTGTTACAGCAATTTCAGTCAAAATTTGAATATATTTCAAACATTTTTCCTTTTTTGTTTTCTAAGTATTATTCAATTCATATTCAAACATATGCCAACGATGATTTTTCTATTAGTTTTCGAAGATGAGTTCGAAAAGCTGATTTTTCCAAAATAAACGGTGCAATTTTTTTTTTAATTTTTAATTTTTAATTTTTAACCTTGTGATATTTTGGTATGAAGAAGTTCCTGTACGGCACTAGTTCATTAATGGGAAAATTTATGAAATAGTAAACTATTAATTCAAATTAAATGTTATAGCCATATTTTATTTTAATTGTAATTCACAGCAAACATCCCCTTTTTTTGCCATCTGATTCGATATACAATTAGCCATTTTCGATATACAATTAGCCATTTTATACATTTCGATATAAAATGTATAAAATGTGTTTTTGTTTATATAAAGCGAGAGAAAAGTGTATATACAAATACAAATACATATATTTTCGTCCTATACACTTATAATTATACAAATATAGATCTTATTATACAAATTACAATGTATAAATGAATTTATACAAAACTGAACAATTTGTATAAAATTGGATACTTGTAGCGAATTATACAAATCAAAAGCTTCATAGCAAACATAAAATTTGCTATGGAACGCAATTATTCAAACTATAGCTATAACATACAAATATGATTTTTATGTTTGTTATATGTGAAAGTTGTTCTTCATTAATTCCTCGTTGTTGCCATGTAACTTTGGGGAGGAATAAATGCATCCAAAGGAGGAGAGTTTTGGGTAACGATAAAGTTAGTGTTATGTAATTAGGAGGTTTTGAGTTCAAGTTGTGAAGATAATTTTTCGTAAAATAAGATTAAATACAATAGATTTTTATTCAGGTTGAATTCCGGGGACAATGGCAGTGCCGTTTCAATAAGTTTGGAGGCCTAAAGTCAAACTTTATAGAGAGGCCTTATTTTTTTTAGTTGTCGTAAATAAATTTACTCAATGTACTCCGTGAAGTCTTGAGAAGATAGAATATACACAAATCTTATGAAGTAAGAATGTTAAACAATGAAAATTTTTAATGAAAAAATATAATATAAAGTAATAATAATAAAATATGTCTCAAAAATATTCATATGGTATGTAGTAGCTCATATATGGGATTTTATTTATGGCATTATGTATAAACCATATTTTCTTTTTAAAAAAATACAAATTTTAAATATTCCTTTAAAAAGTATGATCAAATACAAGTCCAATTCGAACTTAAAATTCTACATAAAGTAATTTTACACCCGATTAGCTTCTTCATTTACTCCCTTTTTTTTTTCGTGTTTTCCAGCGCTGGAAAGTCTCCTAACTCATTAGAAGTACAACTCTTTCAAACAAAGTCAGTTCATTTGCTTCTACTTAAACTCATTTAGTCATTTTGATATTGTTACTACTTTCTAAACTAGTTTTTTTTGGCAACTTGATTGACTAAATAATGAGATAATCAAATTATTTACTTGTACCTAAACAATATTTGCAAATGCCACTTAAAAGTGTCTATACTTAGTACATTTGTTAAAAAAAAAAACATCGAATTGGTGATGAGTCAATTTCCCACTCAACAATTGAGAAGATTCAATGTTCTTCCTCACTTGAAACTGTATTGACTTTGTGACTAATACCAACCACCAACTAAGGTAACATTTGGAGCCTAAAACTTATCATCATGTCTGGCAGTGGCGGAGCCACATTATGATGACGAACCCCCTTCGGCAGAAAATTATATGATTTTTACATGGTTAAAATAAATTTTTAGGTATATATAGTAAAGGTTGAACCCCTTTCGACAACTTTGTGTGTTTATTTCTTCAGTTTTTGAACCCCTTATTAATAATTCTGGCTCCGTCACTGATGTCTGGTATCTCTTCTCCCAGTGGTAGTTTTTCATCAGATTAAATTTTCATCTTAAGCTTCTATATCCTTTTATTACCGACCAGAGTTGTGGTGGAGTGGAACTCTCTCGTCCTTAATCAAAGGTCTTGAGTTTGAGTCCCTGATACGAAGTTGCCTTTGTTAGATAGCGCTTTACCCCAATGGGACTTTACTGAACAAATATAATATATCATTTTGTGGAGTCAAACTCTGGTAGAAGACAGCCAGAGTAAATTAAGAAATTAGTTTAGTAAGAGTTCCCAAAATTTCTAGAGATGTTCCTTTTAATTTGACTTAATTACTTGTGTTTGCTAAAACTTTCTGAGTAATTGTTCTGAAATTTCTAGTGTAGTCTGACCAAGGTCCTCTTAATGCATAAAGGAGTCTAGTTTCAGTGACTAATCAGAGGACCACAATATAACTTGTTTTTGTTTTGAGTTTTGCCTCTTCATAAGAATTTAGCAGGAAGATGGGGCTGTTCTTATTTTCATTACAAAAAGAGATGAGCATAGACACTTGTGAAGATCAGGTAGAGATGGCAGACTGTGCTGTCGTTTTCTTACTTGACAAACTCACAAACTTATTAGCGGAAGAAGCAATATTGCTTCAGGGAGTGAAGCATGATATCCAGTATATCAAAGATGAATTGGAGAGAATGATAGCCTTTCTTGGTGTGGCTGATGCTTTCGAAGAGGGAGATGCTGAGGTCAAAGTCTGGGTTAGGCAAGTGAGAGATGTCGCTAATGACATTGAGGATGTTCTTGATGAGTCCATGCTCTTGTCGTATGATCATCACTACCGTGGATCTTGTTGTTTCATTGCTAAATTGGTTTTCTCAATCAGAAACATCAAATTCCGCCATAAACTTGTCATTGAAATCCAAGCCATCAAATCAAGAGTCGACAATATTGCAATGGGCCATCAGAGGTACCGTTACAAATTTTATGTCCC
>JAJOOS010011961.1:0-25931 GCA_029582725.1 Solanum chiquidenum
GTTAAATTTAGATAGCCTAGATGATAAGAAAAAATAAATAAGTAGTGTTATTTAATTTAATTGAATGTTTAAGAAAGAAAATCAAAGAACTTTCGTCAATTTATTTTCATGCAAAAATACAGAGAAATCTCAAAAAATAATATAATTGTCTGAAATTTTTTATGTTCGTTCACGAATGTTTAATTTTTTTATGAAAATTAATAGGCACACATCTTATTTTTTAAAAAGAAATTATTATTTTTTAAAACGAATTATTTTTTGTTAATTTTTTTAACTAAAATTAACTAACACGTGTCGATTTAAATAAGAAGTTGCATTTGAAGAATATATATAAAATAAAGAAATCATAAAAATAGTATTTCGTGTTAAAATGGAACAGAAAAAATGGAGTTCAAGGGTTAAAATGGAACAAGGCTAAGTTGGAGTGCCAAAATGAAAAATGGGACCAAGTTTGAGGGGCAGTGTATGTGTTTGACCTTTATGTAAACTACATGTTCAGAAACTAAATATATACATATATATATGAGTCCTGCTATTGCTGCTATTCAAAACACAGAAAAATGAGTGAAGTAGTAAACCATATTTGATTATGAGTCCTGTGAAACTAGAAATTGTTTATTTTACTTTTATGTAAACTACATGTTCAGAAACTAAATATATATATATATATAAGAATTTTAGGCAAAAGTTAGATTACGGTTAAATTAAAATGTTATAAATTATTTAATAAATTATAAAGCGGCACCTTTGTGTGATTCCATAAATGATGCAACGAACTCCACCGGAGATCAAGATGAACAAGTCTTCGGGCATGAAATGTATTTGGTAATAACTTCCACGGATAGTCATGCCAGACCAACCAACGCAAGTTGTTGGACAAATACTCAATGGAGTCATCATCGCAATTGGAGTCAGATGGAAAAGAGTCGGAGCCATCATAGCAATTGGAGTAGGATGAAAAGTCGGGCATCCTCTTATATTCGTCCTCATCAGATATGCGTAATATCCTAAGCATTTTCATATTATTCATTGCCTCTTTATTGAAGTATAGTTGATCAAAATAAGTAAACCAAATTGCTTTCACCGCTTTGGTCCCCTGCTTAAAAAATCACGAGTTAACAAATTACAACTTCATATGCTTGGCTTACCAATATCAATATTTTCTTACTCCTCACATACAAATTCTTGTCATGTCTTTGTATTATAATATTACACTAAAAATAAGAAGATTCAAAGAGCAAAGTTGAATTACGATTTTGCCTCTAAACTAAATTAAAAACAGATTAAGAATCAGGAAACGTTACTACAGATGGCTACTTGATGAATTAGCTACCTTAAGCGATTAATGTTATTTTTGCTTCTATTATTAAAGTAATAATCGACTAAAATGACATACCTGCAAGGATATGAAGCAAGATGAATAAATAACTGGAATTGACTATACTATATGTCTTTGGAACATGAAAAATAAAATTGAATATTTTTGCATTATTTAGCCTACTTACCATATTATAATCCATCATTTCTTTGAAATCTTCAACATTCCATAATCTGCTATGCTCTCCCGGATGCTTTTGCATTTGCACTATACGCTTACCCATATCTTGTATTAAGTCATGCATTTCTATCATATTATTTTCAGAAATGAACACAAGAGATTTGTTAACTAGAACGCGCAATCCGATTTTGGATCCAGAATAACAACTCTCAAGAATTTGCATGACTTCTTTTTTTTCATTTCCTCGGAAGAAACATGCTATATCTAGAAATATCTCTTTCTCTTCAGGCTCCAACCCATCATAACTTATTTTGAGATTTTTAGTAACTTCTAAATCAGAGTTGTGCTTTATTCGGACCAAAGCACTTCCCCACTCAGTTATATCCATCCGGTGTAATGAAGAACCCCACACTTTCAGGGCTAAAGGATGGCCTTTAGCATAACTTACTATCTCCCACGTTAGATCCTTAAAACACTCATTTGGAACTTCTTCCATGAAAGCATATTGATTGAACAGTTTAATAGCATCATAGTCAAGTAGTGTTTCCACTTCATATACTATATCATTCCCCCCTATCAAACGTTTATCTCTGGTGGTTGCAATAATCCTACTACCCTTGCCAAACCAACCAAGATCCTTTGCTAGGTAATCCAACTGGTCTCTATGATCTATGTCATCAAGCACAAGTAAAACCCTCTTAGATGGAAGTCTACGAGCCAGCAGGCTCCTCCCCTCCTCCTTATCTCTCACACAATTTTCTTTTTCTCCAAACAGTTTAGAGAGAATGATGTTTTGCAGAGAGTGCATTCTATGTTTGTTTTCTTTGATATTCTCAAGGAAACAAATATCTTTAAACTTGGATGAGAGTTTATAAAAGATAGTCTTTGCTATTGTCGTTTTACCAACACCCCCCATTCCCCAGATCCACACAATCCGAACATCATCGATTTCCATCTTTAGTAGGCCTTCTACTTTCTTTAATTGAGTATCTATACCAACAACTTCGTGCAAATAAGATACTGAAGTCTTGCATTTGTTCGAAATTTTATCAACAATTCGCTCAATACAGTCTGATTCAACCCTACAAAAAAAATTGCTAATATATGATATATGATAAAAATGACTATAACAAAGAAGAACCAATCAAAATATTATCTACCTTCTTACAGATAGAAACATATATAATCAACTATCATTCTACTTTCAGAAAATGTGAATAATTATTTTAGATTCTGTTTGACTTATTTGAGATACAAATTCTTTGTTCTGTAGTAGGATATAACTATGTGTAGCTACTCTTCATAAATTATTCCCTTAGTTTCAGTTTATGTCTGTTTAGCTCACCCGATAGTGAATACATATCCTTTAAGATTTCCGGCAGCAGTTAGGGCAGTCCTCCATCCTTTCACCTTTTG
Source organism: Solanum chiquidenum (assembly GCA_029582725.1). Taxonomy (NCBI): domain Eukaryota; kingdom Viridiplantae; phylum Streptophyta; class Magnoliopsida; order Solanales; family Solanaceae; genus Solanum; species Solanum chiquidenum. The sequence goes on from JAJOOS010011961.1 coordinate 2,915, forward strand.
CATCCCCTCAGGATCATTCATATACTTTAATTCATGTTTGGCAAATGCTTCTGCAAAGTTTTCACTTTGGTGTTTAACATGTGATGGTTCCACACCATAGAAGACCGGTATGACTATTTTTTCATTTCCGTCCTTCGTGCATTCCATGATCTTCACAAGTTCATTCAAGCACCACTTTGATGTAGCATAATTCTTTGAGAAAACCACGAGGGCAACTTGAGACTCTTCGATAGCTTTCAAGAGTTCTTCTGGGATTGAATCACCAAGCTCTAGCTTTCTATCATCTTGAAAGATGATTATTCCCCTCCTTGTCAAACGTTCATACAAGTAACCTGAAATTGTTTTACGAGTATCTTCACCTCTAAAGCTTAGAAAAACATCGTACTTCCATCGAGGACAGTATTGTGAATTACTGGCAAAAGAAGAAGATGATGTCATGGATTCGGTTAATTGTTTGAAGAGAAAAATAATATGTATGGCTGTGGCAAGAGATCAATTGATGATATACATGAAAGAAGAAATAAACAAGTACCTGTTCAAATATATATATGAAACCTTTTATGAACATGGGCTCTACTACTCCAGTTGAATAAATTAATTAATCGGAAATTTCTATGAAGCTTCTTAATGTCAACTCCAGTTAACATGAAATTCCTTCAAGACCCAGCCTCTTTCACTCTCCTTACACGAAAACTCCACCGTAATATGTATACAATGGACAGGTAAAAGTAAAGCTGATATGCGCAGTTGAATAGATGGAATTATTGCTCAACACCAATAGCTTCTGTGAGAAGTTTCAAATTGTTATTCGTATTGCACAGAAGCTGAAAAGGTCTTAATCAATAAAAATATTGATCAGACTGAATCAATAAAAATAATCTAAACAAGTTTCTGGCCCCATACAACGGTTGACTTTATTGTGATTGAACAAGTTAATTAACAGAAATCATCTAAGAAAATTCTTTGTATTTTCGCATCCCTAATCTATTTATTTCTTTGCAAAAGGGCAATAGAAGAGTTAACAAGTTATATATAATTAAAATAAAGTACCAGGGGTTCGATATCGTCATTGTATAAGGTAATTTATTAGAGCCTCTACCATTGCGACAGCTATTCTGAATCTTCTTCACCATTACCAATAATGATTATGTAACAAATGTTGGTGCTGCAACTTGCAATGTTTGTCCTAAAACCGAATTGGTTTCAGAATGCTGGAACAAAACTCAGGACAAATCGGTATAATCCAAGAGAGGTGTGTTACGTCACCTTTACTAACAAGATCAGAAAATTTATAAATGAAGATTTGAAGAGAACAGATTATTGCATACCCAAGTTCGTTCGTGAATCTCTTTCTTAGGCAAATAGTCTAGCTGTTCGTTACAAACAGAGAAAACAATGTGCTTTCTCAGGCACTACAAAACCAAAAGAGTGGACTTGTTAAAACCACTTAAAAGTAAGTAATCAAAACATAAATGTTACAATGACTAATATGTAAGTCTATAAAATAAGATAAAAGGGCCTAATATATAGTTAACTGATCGAGAAGTGCATATTTAGTGAACCTTTAGACTTGGGCAACCCTTCAATGAAATTCATGATCACAACGTCAGAGGTTGAAGTAATCCAGGGTATGCAGACTTGTCATATTTACTCTTCTGACAGATCTCACAAATCTTGATATAATTTTCGACATCTCCACTTAATCCCTTCCAATATAAAAGAGAAGCCATCCTCCTGTAAGTATGATCAATTCCAGAGTGGCCAGAGAGTAATCATTTCAATTCTTAGTGAATTATCAGCTCCTATCACCAATTGACCATGCCATCTCAGGTGTTGGTTGATAAAAGAGAACCTTTTAATGTCCTTCTCAATGTGCTCAGCTTCAGGATCAAACCCTTCAATTCAGGATTGGAATCATGATAGCTTAAATGCCTTGGTAGCTCCTTCATTCCATTTAAAACGTTCCTTCTTTAATAATGTCACGACCCGACTTCCCGAGTCATGATGACACCTACTAAAATCCACCAGTAGGTAATCCGACCCATACCCAGAACAAGAAGTAGTAAGTACAAGGGTAGAACTAAACATAAAATAATGCTAACAATAGGCAAAGATAAAAAGGGGAAACAAACCAAAAACTATATACAAAGGAACTCTCCTAGAACCTAGAAGTCAGGAGTACAGATGTGTCTAACCAGATAAATACAAGTCCCAAAAGTGGACCACAACAAGTCGTCTCAAAGGCAAAAGACAAGCTAACATAAGTACATAAGGAGACAGACTGATCTAGAATGCCAAGTGCTCACCCTCGTCTCTGATATCCACAAGCTGCAAAAGACAGCACGAACGATCATTGTTGGTTCCTGGTACTAGGACTTACACCACGAGAAGATGCAGAGTGTAACATAAGTACCAAAACAAGGTACTCAGTAGGCATCACAGGCCGATCGAGCAAGAAAGGTAAAAACAATCTGAAAAGATAGAATCTAGACGAAAAAAAGGTCAAAGCGGATATGAAAAGAAGCACACGAGCATACCAAAAGTAAATCTAAGTATAGCTAAAACTAAACCTAACTGGACCCCCATAAGCCCAGAAGGTACACTCGTGCGCAAGTTAAAATAAAACTCGAACCGACCCCATAAGCCTGACAGATACACCGAATAACTAAGACTACAAGAATAAGATACTCAAACCCAAGTCCAAAAGAAGTCAGTTGTGCCTCGAACCCACAGTGAAAGGATCATCTGGACGTCGAATCCAAAGTGGTAGAAGCTGGGCCTTGAATCCAGAAAGATATAATCTGGGCCTCGAACCCAAGGTGATAGAATTTGGGCCTCGAACCCAAAGTGGTAGAAGTTGGTCCTTGAACCCAAAATGATAGAATCTGGGCTTCGAACCCAAGGCATCAGTCTCAAGCTGCAAATAACGGCCTTAAACCGTAAAATGTCAGCCTTGAACTGGAAATAATGGCCTTAAACCGTAAATAATCTTTGCAACCAACCAACTCATAACTTAACTAACAACAGTGCCAAGGGTGAGTAAATTCCAAGGAGAATTCAATGTCAAGTCAAGTCACCGCGGGATGCCGCCCACCCAAAGGTATCAACAAAAAGCTCCCAACCTAGTACAACTCAATCTCTAATCGTCGCGATAGCATAAACCTCCAGTAACACTTCAGAATCGCATAAATAGGGAGAGAGATGATAGAAGATCTAATAAGCCATGAATTTGCCTAAACTAAGGCTCATACTCTCAGACTCAAGTTTGCTATTCTAGTCTACAAGGATCTAGTCTGTCCGAAACGACATCGAAGACAAAGAAAATCAACAAAGTTTGAGAGTCTAAGGCAACACTAGTCTATCCTAGCTAAGGTTGGACATGCATCAAAAAGCAAGTAAATTCAAGTAATTCACATAGCATGCACAAACCCAAACCACCTAACTAGTAAGGTACTATCCCCGAAATAATGTTGATCAAACCTAAAACATGATATCTAAGAAGAAAGGTAAGAATACTAGGTCCCTGCCCCCAATTCACACTAATCAACATGAGTTCACATATTCAGGCTAAATCTAGATAGAAAAGAAGTCGTAGTCTACCTTTAGGCCGACCACACGCTCTCCAAATCACTTCGCTGAAACTTTTCCTTTCCGAACGGTCTTTGAACACTGCCACGCTATAAAATATAGGATCACAACATTAGAACGGTCGTTTAGACACCAAAATACAACAAACGGAGATGGGTCAGTTTTGGAGTCGAAATGGGAATCGCGGGACCCGCACTAGACTTTACGGATTTAACTCCGCCAAAAGACCCAAAATAGAACCCCTGAACTTGTGTTCTATTTTGGAACACAATTCGAGGCTCGGAACGCAGCGAAAACCCAACATGCAAATAAGGCACACTTTATCAATTAAAAAAAAAACATGCACAAGTAAAACTCAAAATTTACCAAAATCCAAGGATGCCCAACACTCCTTGAACACTCTACGACGAATCTTCGATAATTCCTGACACTTGGGACATCGAATCATCCAAAACTAAGCTAAAATGAGCAAGATATCACCAAATCAATGTTGCCAAAATCAAGAGGAAGAAAAGAGTCACATCAGTCTAGTTTATCGTGATTATACCTCAAACAATGTGCACCCAACAACTTTCAATCACTATACAGTGAAGACACCATCAAAATAAAGCTTTCACACTTTGAATCACCTTATTTGGCCAAGAAATGAGAGAGATATGGGGTTTTGAAGTTTCCAAAATGAGCCGACATTTCGGCTATACATGCACCTGATTTCAACATTTTTTTTGGAAACTTAAAAAAACTCTTACGGGGTATTTCGAACTTGTTCGGAGCATCGTGCACGCAAACGAGATATGAAACCATACTAAATTCGATATACTGAACTCAATGGCATAGTCAAAATTTCTATACGAGGTCATCTTGACCAAAAATGGATCACACACCCAACCACCATTTTAAGTCAAAATCCATAAAGGGGCTCGAAAGCCTCGGGACACGAACAAAGGGTCAATCTAGACCAAACTCGACATTCTGGAGCTAACTGCGCTGATAGAATTCTCATCCGAGTGTGTTTACTCAGAATGTTGACTAAAGTCAAATTTAGGTTTAAACTTTAAAGTTAAAACGCTTAATCGCACCGACTCACACTAAAAACCTCGGGAGTCATGCCGATCATGCTACTAGCCTAAAATGACCCTTTCGGAGCTGATAGAATTGTTAGAATTGGATTCTGAGGTCATTTTGTTAAACTACTGATAAAAAATGACCGTTCAAGGTTCAAAAGTTCCCAAAACACTAAAACTTGCATAAAAACCAAACGAACGACCAGGTGACCGAACTGCCAGTCCCAACAAGTCATAAATGACTTGGGGTCGCTATAGGAAAGCTCTAAACGACAAACAGAAGGCATGAACTATAAGAATCTTCTTTGAGTCAGTAGTTACCCCAGCAGCTAATATGTAGTGTCCCATTACACATTGAGTTCAATAATCAACACCAAGATTAAACAAATAAAAACAAATCAGTTCCTCAATACAACCATGTGACAAGCTGGTATTCATTGCTGCTAGTCACAAAAAAATCATGTGTTGACAAGTAGTACGAAATTTCAGGATGTAGAAATAAGATTAAACAAATAAGTCGATTGATTCACACAATCATAAGCATACATGACAGAAGCTGAAGAGAATTGGAAAAATACCATTAACTGAACAATAAAATTGGGTTGACTCAATAAAGAATTTTACTTATGAATTGAAATGGCGAAAGAATCAAGTGTTGCAATCGGGTACAAATTTTACTTCTGGATAGGAAAATAGACATTAGCTTTTAAGATAAATGTTTATTTAAAAGGATTTTGGTCAAGCCTGGGTGGTAAGCAAGTCTTAAACTAAGAGGTCGAATAAGTATTAACTCCCTCATATGGTTATACAACCATTTAAGTTATTCTACATTCAAGACCAAACAAAAGTGTCATAAAAAATAGGATATTAAGCATAATGAAACATAAATGACAAGTGTAAAGATTATAAAATTATACTTTAAATATAACGTCAAGAGCGATAGTATTACATCAGTAGTTCTTTAGTACATTCTCCCCTCGCACTTCCAGGAGCTACATCTACAATTCTCTCTTCAGATTACTATTTTTATCTTAAACATGGTCAATATGGTAGTTGTAGTGATAAGTAAACTCCTCTAATGGAGCAATACTTTTAGAAGCGAAAAACATTATATGAGGTACTCTCCTATCACCATGGTAATACATGACATTCTGAGCGTAAATGTTTGGTGAGCAACTATGGTTGATAAATCTTCCAACATTCCCATATCTTACCGCATCAAGGGTAAAGCTATCTTCATCCTTCCTCCGCAAAGAATCTGACTTAACTTCTTTTGTGAATGTCTTTCTCAGGCAAATAGTCTAGCTGTTCTGTTACAAACAGGGCATACCCCTCTATTCCCAAAGTACCATCTTTACAGTTTGCTCTGCCAAGTAATCCAAAACCAGAATAAAACTTATTTGAATCACAAGTAATCAAAAATAAAAAGGTAGTATTAACTTTAAGATTTCCATTTTACCCTTAATGACATGCTCTTATAGCTAAAGAAATATCGTCCCTTAATGATAAGTGCAAAAGGTTTTTTTTTTCAACTCCATGTTTAGTCAAACATGTCATATAAAATGATGCGGAGGGCGTAGTGTAAGAGGAACTGAAAGAAATCACGAGGGAGAACAAACCTCAAATTCACCCTGCACTCTAGCTTTCTCCACCATCTTGCGATGTACTGCATCTTCAATTGTTTCATCTTTTTCCCAACCTCCCTACCATAAAAAGAGAGACGCTTATATCTAAAATAGAGATTTCAGCTAATATAACAACAATCAAAGAGAGCATAAAAATCATATATTAAGAAGTTTCAAATCCATGGATCAGTGTATACCTTTGGGAAATAACAACCCTTTGCCTTTTCCATGTGGACTTACAAGAAGAACTTCAAAGGCATCTTCATCTACTAACGATAAATCTTTCCTCATTAAAATAATACAACAAAATCAATACATCTGTACATTTTCAGAAAGAAATGATCAGAATATGGTATATGAAAGAGAGAAGAAAAGAAGTCATATGGTATTACCTATTTTTAAGCTGAGACTATCACTCTACTTGCACGTTCTCAAAAACAGAGTTCCGGCCAATATTAGAAATGTGACCTTTGTTTCTTATAAGAGGAGCAACTCACTTCATTGTTCACTAAGTTCTCTCTTAGTTCATCACTACTTCTCCTACTTTGTAACAAGGCCTTAAGCTTTGCTTCATCTTTATACAACAAACGAAATCCATAATTCTTAGTTTCTCTTAAGAAAGATAACAAAATAAGCCCATAGTCATTTGGTGTTTTTCCATTTGCCTTAGATGTATCCCACAAGGCAGCAAGAGGTACCAAGAAAAAATGAATCGCAACTGATGGAAAACGTAAAGAATGGCTGTAGGGTACTTGTGCCCTATCGAAATGTGATATGTTCTTATGCTCCTAGATATTTTGATAATCTCCTCCCAAGTGTATGGACCTGGTCCTCTGCAGAGTATAAATACTCTGCCAGTTGTCAAAGTGTTGTACAGCTGTAAAAGCTGCCTGCGTTACAAAGTTGGTGAAGCAGCAGAGTACTTCACCAATCAGAAGCAATGAGGCAGCCTGTACGTTTGGTAATCACTCTTCATGGTATATATCAAACAACATACAACAAGATTACTCATTCATTCAAAAATGAGAGATTTCCAGCTTCAAGAACAACAAAGGACCTGATAGAAGTGCTTCTATTCCTTTCTGTACCCGCTGTATTTTGTTTGCTTGTAATCGTGCTTACATTGTAGGATTCATTTCGTTGTGATAAGAAACGTTTTCAACTTGTATGAATCATTGCGAGTTATGAGTTAGAGTTAACTTGGCTCTCTCTCTAAATCTATATTAATCAGGACATGATTAGTATAGTGGGTAGTGTGGTATCTACTCTAGCTCGTCTAAGAAATAAGAGGTGCTACTTAGAGATGGGATAGCAGGCTAATCTCAGTTTGTAACTGGCTTTTACTTTTGCTTGATAAGATTAGTGAAAAATAGTTCTAAAAGTCCTGGCAGGCCAGGTCGTGGTTTTACTCCCTTGAGCAAGGAGGTTTCCATGTAAACTCTCTTGTCAATCTTTACTTTTCAGCACTTGTTCTTTACTGTTTTAGTTTCAACTGTGCTGAGGACCTGGTCCCATCAAAATCGGTGGACGCATACATTCCAACAAGTGGTATCAGAGCAAGACTTTTCTCTCTGGTTAACACCAAGAAAAGAAAAGATCCTGACAGAATGACTGCACCACCTAACATGGAGGAAGGACAATCCTCGACTAGACCACCTCGTTTCAATGGTCAATACTATGGATGGTGGGAAAATTGAATGCATGACTACATCAATGCTGAGGATACTGAGTTGTGGGACATCATTCTTGATGGACCATATATTCCTACAAAGGAGGTGAAAGATGGAGAGCTCACCACTACGGTTGTCAAAACTAGAAAAGAGTACACTGAAGCAGATATGAAGAAGATAGAAAAGAACTACAAAGCAAAGAAGATTCTGGTGTGTGGAATTGGAGCAGATGAGTACAACAGGATTTCTACTTGTGTGACTGCCAAGGAGATATGGGATTATCTTCAAACAGCCCACGAAGGAACTCAACGAGTAAAAGAGTCTAAGGTTGATATGCTTACCACTCAGTCTGAAAAGTTCATTATGAAGGAAGGGAAAACCATCTTTGAGATGAACTCAAGATTCGCCTCTATCACCAACGAGCTGAGAGGGTTGGGTGAGCCTATTCCTGTCTGTAACCAAATTTGCAAGATCCTCAAGGTGCTTCCAAAATCTTGGGAAAGCAAGGTGGATGCCATAATAGAAGCCAAAGATCTAATGACGCTTCCTATGGATGAACTGATTGGGAATCCTCAGACCTATGAGATGAACAAGAAACAAGGGATGACTGTGAAGGAAGGAAAGAAGGAGAAGTCCATTGCTTTGAAAACATCTGAAAGTGAGGTGACTGAAGAGGAGGATGAGATGACATATGTCACTAGAAGATTTCAGAAGATCTTAAAGAAGCACGGAGGCCTCCAAAAGAAAACCCCTTCCAACAGAACTGCTACTGCAAATGATCTTTTCCATAAGTGTGGCAAGCCTGGTCACTTCATGAGGAACTGCCCCAGTCAAAAGCAGGAACTCATGACACCAGACCTCGCAAGAGGGACCTGGTCCCAGACCATGATCGAAGAAAGGCACATGTTGATCAGTTGGTGAGAAAATCCTTTGCTGTGTGGGGGAATGACTCAAGTGAATCAGAAGAAGATGTAGAAAGTCATGAGGATGTTTCAATGATGGCCATTGAAGATGATGAAAGCATTTTCAACTCTATTTTCTCCTTAATGGCAAATTCTGATGATGAAGAGGATTCAAAGGTAACTCTTTTTTATCTTAAGGATGATCTTGATAATCTGCCTATTGAAAACTTGAGGAAACTTTCTGCCCTACTTATTGACTGTGTTGATGAACAAACCACTGAAAACTTAATGTTGAATAAAAAATTAAGTTTGTGTGAAGATAAAAATTATGCTTTCATATCTCAAGTTGCTGAAATTAGTGAAAGGATAGGTACTCTAGAGACCAGTAACATAACACCTGAGAAGGACCCTGGTACCTCAGTAGGAGGAAAGAGAAAGCTTAGCATTTTTTAGGAAAAACTGGAAGAAACGCTAAAATTTTCTGAGTCTAAGCTAGTTGCTTCTCTTGAAACAAATTCTCAACTGAGAAAGGATCTAAGTAGGGTCAAGGAGGAGTTAAGTCACTCCCTAAAATGGACTGAATCCTCTAGATACTCTCTAATCTGTCCAATCAACTTTTCAATGGAAAGAAAGGGTTGGGACGCAGACCAATAGAACCTCCCTACAATCTCTATAGCAAATATGTGTCTGTATCTGACAACCTTTTGTGCACTCACTGTGGTCGAAATGGTCATTTGAAAGAAAAGTGTGAGAGTTTGAGAAAAGGTAAAGAAAGGCATGTGAAATTTGTTAGATCTGAAACTGATATTAAAAAGGGACACAAGGGACCTGGTCCCCTTTATTGTTTCAGTAAGAACATCCTACCTCCCTGAACAGAAAGGTTTCTTATCAGACCTCTTGATAGCTACTAGGAACTCCGTCTGAAGTGGGTTCCTAAATCTAACAAATGATTTCTATGTAGAAGAGAGGAAGGAGTTAGTGCTGGTACATGGCCAGTGGATGCTCAAGGCATATGACTGGAGACACTTCAAACTTCCTCTCTTTGAAAGCACACCAAGGTGGTGGTGTGTCGTTTGGTGGTGGAAAGAAGGGCTCTATCTTTGGTATTGGCATAATAGGGAGATCGACTGATAATTTGATAAATAATGTTCACTATGTGGAGGGTTTAAAATACAATCCTTTGAGCATTTCACAAATCTGTGATAAAGGAAATGAAGTCAAGTTCATGGCTGATAATTGTCTAGTTACAAACTGTGCAACCTAGAAAATTGTGATGTCTGTAAAAAGAGTTAAGAATATGTACATTGCTGATATTGATTCTATTGAAGGGGACAAACTTTCATGCCTGAGTGCTCAAGCTGACGATGCAAATCTTTGGCATCGACGATTAGGTCATGTAAGTTTCTCTTTACTAAACAAGCTTGTTGCAGGGGACCTGGTCCGCGGGTTACCTAAACTGAAGTTTTCAAATGATAAAATCTATGATGCCTGTGCTAAAGTGAAACAAACTAAGTCATCTTTCAAATCCAAGAAGGGGGTCAGTACAATGAGACCTCTGGAACTGCTCCACATGGACTGATGTGGACCTATTAGAATCCAAAGCAGAGGAGGTAAGAAATATATTCTTGTCATTGTTGACAATTTTTCCAGGTTTACTTGGAACATGTTTTTACGGACGAAAGATGAGACAACTGGACAACTGATCACCTTTGCCAAAGCCATTCAAATGAAGATAAATTGCAGGATAGCCAGTATCAGATCTGATCATGGTACATAGTTTGAGAACTCTCAACTTGAAGGGTTTTGTGCAGAAAATGGAATCAATCACAACTTTTCAACTCCAAGAACTCCTCAGCAAAATGGAGTTGTTGAAAGAAAGAACAGAAATCTGGTGGAGATTGCTAGAACTATGCTGAGTGATTCAGGACTTGCAATGAATTTCTGGGCTGAAGTAGTTAATACAACGTGCTATGTGACAAACAAGTGCCTTATCAGATCTGTCGTCAAGAAAACACCCTATGAGCTGTTAAATGACAAAAACCCTTTAATTTCGCATTTTAAACCATTTGGGTGCAAATGTTTTGTCTTGAATAATGAAAAGAATTATTTAGGCAAGTTTGATGCCAGGAGTGATGAAGGTGTATTTGTTGGGTACTCTTCTACAAGCAAGGCGTACAGGGTGTTCAACAAAAGAACTCTTTGTACTGAAGAAAGCATGCACGTCAAGTTTGATGAATTGGGTACAATAAATGAGAACAATGAAGAATATGAGTTTGAGGAGCTGATTAACAAGCAGCAGGATGATCAGGGTACAGAGGAGAATAATGCAGAACACTTAGGAGGACATGGTCACTCTGGTTCATCACAGGAGAAGTATCTCAAAATCTTGAAGAAGATAAAGGTGATTCTGACGCTGATAGAGAAGAAGAGATTAACAGAAAGTCCGGATGGAAACATCAATCGTCACATCCACTAGACAATCTCATCTCTCCACTTGACTCAGAAATTCAAATTAGGTCTAAATCAAGAAATATACTTGCACAATCAACATTCATATCATCCATTGAACCCAAGAATATCAAGGAAGCTTTGAAGGATGTAGACTGGGTAACTTCAACGCAGGAGGAGCTTCATCAGTTTAAGAGAAATAAAGTGTGGCACCTGGTCCCCAGACCACTCGACAGAACTATCATTGGAACCAGATGGGTATTCAGAAACAAACTTGATGAGCATGGGATCATTACTAGAAATAAGTCAAGACTGGTGGTACAGGGTTACAACCAAGAAGAGGGAATTGATTATGATGAGACCTTTGCTCCTGTAGCCAGAATGGAAACCATCAGAATCTTGATAGCATTTTCTGCTCACATGGAATTCAAACTGTTTCAAATGGATGTCAAGAGTGCTTTCTTGAATGGGAATCCGAAGGAAGAAGTATATGTCAAGCAGCCTCCAGGCTTTGAAGATGCAGACCTGCCCAATCATGTGCTGAAATTGGACAAGGCTTTGTATGGGTTAAAACAAGCTCCTAGAGCTTGGTATGAACGCCTGTCAAAGTTTCTTCTCACAAATGGGTTCAAGAGAGGTAAAATTGATAATACATTGTTCTTAAAATCCAGAGGTAAGGAATTGTTAACTGTGCAGGTATATGTGGATGATCTCATATTTGGAGCCACTTCAGACTCACTGTGCAAAGAGTTTGCTGTTTTGATGAGTACTGAGTTCAAAATGAGCATGATGGGTGAGCTCACCTTCTTCCTAGGCTTGCAGATCAAATAAGCCTCTCAAGGAATTTCAATATGCCAAGAGAAGTATATCAAAGAGATGCTTAAGAAATTTAATCTTCTTGAGGCAAAGGTGCTGGATACTCCTATGAGCACAAGTGTGAAACTTGATAGAGATGAAAATGGTGTGGAGGTCAATGAGACCATGTATAGGGCAATCATTGGGTCACTCTTGTACCTCACTACTAGCAGGCTAGACATAGTGTTTAGTGTAGGGATGTGTGCAAGATTTCAAGCAGCACCAAAGGAGTCTCACTTGAAGGCAACCAAATGAATCTTGAGATACTTGAAGGGAACTCAGGACCTGGTCCTCTTCTACCCTACTAGTGACTCTTTTGAACTTATAGGTTATGCTGATGCTGATTATGCAGGCTTTCTAGTTGATCGAAAAAGCACATCAGGCATGGCACACTTCCTGGGATCAGCCTTGATTTCATGGGGAACAAAGAAGCAGAATTCCGTGGTATTGTCTACTGTAGAGGCAGAGTATGTGGCTGCTGCATCATGTTGTGCACAATTGCTATGGATCAAGCAGCAACTGGAAGATTTTGGTGTACTTACAGACACTATTCCTCTTATTTGTGATAATACTAGTGCCATGAACATGGCCAAAAATCCTGTCAAGCACAAGAGGACAAAGCACATAGATGTAAGGCATCACTTCCTAAGAGACAATGTTGAAAAGTAAAATGTGGTGATGAGGTTCTATAAAACTGAAGACCAGTTGGCTGACATCTTTACAAAACCATCGGCTAAGGATGCTCAAAATTACCTGACCCTTTGATAAATTTGCACAAAAAATCCTCCTTATTTATTATGTTAAAGAGGGCAGGTATCTATACTTATTTTAATGTTTGTCATAAAAGAATTCACTTCCGGTACCTTAATGCAGGTATACACTAATGGTGTGTCTAGCTGAAGGGAAGGTTTAATCACACAGACAGAGATACAAACTGAAATGAGGACCTGGTCCTCATGAGGTTAGTATCATTTATACTACACTGTCTAAATGTCAACATCACTGCCACGTGTCACTCGCCCATTCATCGCGTAAGTTTCAAAACGTCTTGTCACTTTTAATACCAAAGGTCGCCTCTATTAGGACCCGATACCTTTTTAATTTAATTTTTTTTCTTGGTGAGTTACTATTTAGGTTCCCTCTTTTCTTAAAAAAAAAACAAAAATTCTCTAAACTTCTCTCCAAGTTCTAGTTCCCTCTTCTCTTCAAAAATGTCTATCACCGAGTCTTCTTCAAAAACACCCATCTCCCAAGAGGTTGAAAACCCTAGTTCATTCAACTTCTCCGTTCCTCCTCCTGAAGAGTCTCCTTCCACCCCTGTCTGTGGTGTTAGTGAAATGGATGAATCCATCTCCCCGCCGGCCGACATCTTGATCTCCCCTGTTCTTCACTCCGAAAATACTTTGGTTTGCTCTCCCACTCTGGTCCTATCTAGTGACAAATCCCCAAATTTAGAGGTACAATCTGTGGCAAAACCTAATGAGGGTCTTTTTACGAAAGAAATTAACAGTGGTTCCATGGCAGTGTCATCAACCTTATCTGAGAGATTGTTTGAAGGGGACTTACCTGAAGGCAAAGGTCATGAATCTTATATCCTAGCTACTGGTGCTGAACTGGTGGCCGTTCAAAGCCTAGCCTCATTAAGAGGTGATGTTCAACCTACTTTTCTGGAGCATGAATTGGAGTCACCGGATCAGGTCCCTCCCAGAATTGAGCCTATCTTCGACCAAACACCAAAATCATTTGATGTTGGAAGCGATAAGGAAGAAGAAGAAGAGATTACATTAAAATGGTGCTCAAGGGGAATGCGTGGAGAAAACCAACCTCAAGTGAATGTTCCTGAGTTGGAAGCGCAGTTAAAGGTACATCTGAGGTTGACATTGTTGAAAAATCTGCTGCACGAGAAAAGGAGCAACAGAGAAAGGGGAAGGGAAAGTTAGTATTGTCTCACTCTAAAGGGGACAAAAGGAAGTATGTTACAAGGAGCAAAGCATAAAAGGTTATGGGAAGTGCTATTGCTGCAAGTAAAGCCCACACGAAAAGAACTAGGAAGAGGAGAAGATAAGGGCTTAAACCTAAACAGTTTGCCTCTACTTCTTTGTCTATTGAGAATAGTGAGACTGAATCTGAAGATGCTGCCAAGTATGTGGCAAAAAGGAAGAGAGAAGCTGACGAAGAAAGGATTCAATCAAAGGGAAATCAAAAAAGGGAAAGAAATTTCCTGTAAAAAGGGTGAAATCTCTTGCAAAGAGTGTGAAGGTTAAAAAGCAGAAATCTCTTGCAAAGGGAGAAATAGGAAGTAAGCAGTCAGAGGAACAACCCGTAAAAGGACCTGGTCCCAGGGTTAAAAATCAAATCGAAGAAAAGGAATTGACTAGAAAAGAGCGGGTAGAGAAAATGGAGCAACAAAAGGTTTTGAATGGTAGAGTCTTTGACCCTGACATTCTAACACAGTTTGGTATGGACAATTTGGTTGATGTTGTTACCATTCAAGGCTGGAATCATTTATTTGAACCACTAGTTCCATACTTACACGAACCTGAAGTGCGTGAGTTCTTTTATAAAATGGAACTACTGGAATGTGGTGGAATCACAGCAACTGTCAGGAATGTGGAGATTCATCTTGATGAAGAAACTCTGGGAATTATTCTTGGAGTGCCTGTGGTGGGAGTTCGAACTATTGAGGGATGTAAACCATCTGGTGATTTCTCGAAGCTTGCTACCAAATGAGGAGATGCCAAGCGTGCAGGGCTTCCTAAGAAGTTTCTTAAAGGGGAGTATCAATTGATGTTTGAGTTCATTAACAAAGTAATGGTGCCAAGGACTGAGAAGAGAACAGTGGCTTCTGCTGCCGATCTTTTCCTCATAGAAAAGCTTGATGAGCTTGAGGAAATCAATCTCTATGCAATTATGGTGGAACATATGCATAGAGTAATGACATGGAAAAATGCTAAGCACGACATTCCCTATGGGTATTTGCTAAACTTTGTCATTAACCATTTTGAAGTTCCAGTGGGAAAAGGGGTACCTGGTACTACCAAACAGATGTTCACTATGTCTACTCTACTATAATGTGAGTGCATTGAGGGACAGACTAGGGGCAGATCTCAGGTGGCAGATGTTCTAGAACAGCAGGCTACTCTTAGGAGGGAGGTGACTGATCTCACCAAGATTCTGAGCGATAAGGAGGTTGAAATCACCAGGCTGAAGTCTGAACTGCAGAAGGCCGTTTCCAGGGGACCTGGTACCAGTGAGGGTCACGAGCTGGTGCTCAAAGAATTAAGGGATGAAAACACAATGCTTCTGAAGACAAATGCCTCTCTTAGTGAGGATATTAAGTCCCTAAACAAGCAACTGATACAGGCCCATGAGAGTGAAAATGAGCGTATGATGTTGTTGATACGTACTTTTAATCCCTCCCCTCCTCCGTCCTAAATATGTCTTGTTTCTCTTGTTGTATGTTTTTTTCTGTTGTTGTTCCACCTTGTGATCACATACTTTTATGGCGTTTTGTTGTTTTGACTAAACTACAGTGGTCAATATATATGATATGATCCTCTCTTTTTGTTGAGGGCCCTGTTTATGTATGGTTTAATATTCTCTTTATGCTTACATACGTATGTTCTGTGTGGCTCATGGCCCTGAATTCTTTATTGCTTTATATTTAACTTGAATATGTTTAATGCTTTACCTTTTCAATGATGTAAAAAGGGGGAAGGTTTGTTGTTGTAAGGAAGTTGGTTGTGGACTAAGGGGTTTGTTGTAAAGAAGTTGGCTGTGGACTAAGGGGGGCATTGAACTAAGGGGGAACATTGTTGCACTGAACAATGGAATTAGGGGCATTGAACTAAGGGGGAACATTGTTGCATTGAACAATGGAATTAGGGGCATTGAACTAAGGGGGAACATTGTTGCACCGAACAAAGGTGGAATTTGTTTGTTCACTCACGTGAGGAGTTATGCAAGTTGTTTGTCATCATCAAAAAGGGGGGAATTGATAAGTGCTTATGCTCTTAGATGTTTTGATGATCTCCTCATAAGTGCAGGGACCTAGTCCTCTGCCAGTTGTCAAAGTGTTGTACAACTGTAAAAGCTGCCTACGTCAGAAAGTTGGTGAAGCTGCAGAGTACTTCACCAATCAGAAGCAATGAGGTAGCTTGTACGTTTGGTAATAACTCTTCATCGTATATATCAAACAACATACAACAAGATTACTCATTCATTCAAAAAGGAGAGATTTCCAAGCTTTAAGAACAACAAGGGACCTGATAGAAGTGCTTCTATTCCTTTTTGTACCAGCTGTATTTTGTTTGCTTGTAATCGTGCTTACATTGTAGGATTCATTTTATTCTGATAAGAAACGTTTCAACTTGGTTGAATCATTGTGAATTCTGAGTTAGAGTTAACTTGGTTCTTACTCTAAATCTATATTTATCAGGATAGGATTAGTATAGCGGGTAGAGTGGTATCTACTCTAGCTCGTCTAAGAATTATGAGGTGTTACTTAGAGTTGGGATTAGCAGGCTAATCTCGATTTGTAACTGGCTTTTACTTTTGCTTGTGAAGATTAGTAAAAAGCAGTTTTAAAAGTCCTGGCAGGCCAGGTCGTGGTTTTACTCCCTTGAGCAAGGAGATTTCCACTTAAACTTTCTTGTCAATCTTTACTTTTCAACATTTGTCCTTTACTGTTTTAGTTTCAACTGTGCTGAGGACCTGGTCCCATCGAAATCGGTTGACCCATACATTCCAACAAAATAGTTGGATAAGGCAAAGTTTTGGGTCATCGATGACATCCCATCTTCACATAAGGGAAGCAAGTTAGCTGTGATATCAAATAATTTGCCAGAATAACATACAACAAATTCCAAGAAGTTATCACGTACATACCAATTTTTAGGCAAATTGACTATTACACTTGTACATGTTCCCCGATGGTGGAACCAACTTTGTATATTCTTTCTAGAGGTAAGTACTCGTAGTGACAAGGAATCTAAAGCAGAGATATCATGCTGCAATGATGAGATATTCCGAAACAATGAATTACTTATCGAATCATTGCTCCAATATGCGTTTATTGTATGTAATTGCTGTGGAAATTCTGGCAGCTGTGTAAGGTTCTCGCAACCTGATATATCCAAGTATAGAAGAGCACCAAGTTGGACTATGCTTCGAGGCAAATACTCAAAATTATTTCCAATGAGATCCAACACTTTCAAAGAGGATAAGTATCCATTGTCTTCTGGAAGTCCTCCATCTAATATATTGCAGAAATTGAGTCTCAAAATATCCAAGTTTGGCATCCTCGTGAAATCTGGCAACTCTTGCAGCCTGTTGCAACATGATAAGCACAAAGTTCGAAGAGCAGTAAGTTGGGCTATGCTTCGAGGAAAATGCTCAAAATATTTTCCCCTAAGATCCAACTCTTTCAAAGAGGATAATGATCCAATGTCTTCTGGAAGTCCTCCATCTATTAAATTGCAGTAATTGAGATGCAATTCTTCCAATGAGGATAACCCTTCATTCACCTGAGGGAATACAAAGTACCCTCCATCTTCTGGTCCTAGTTTTGCAAAAGACAAGAATTTAAGCTTGTTCAACCGGATGATGGAAGATGGAGGTCGTGAGTGTTGATAAAATATCTTTATTATCTTAAAAAGTGTATGAATTATATTTGAAACTATTTATTACATATTTTTACCTTAATTACCTTAGCCTATTAACATTATATTAATATGTTCTTTCATGAATTAATAATGATATTTCTAGTATTTAGAAAACTTTGTTGCTACTAAAAGCTTTGTTACTAATAATTTAATTGTATTTATTGGGAAATTAGACCATTTTCTGGAGGATTACAGTAGCCATTATCACGTGTGGCGACTTTTAATGGGAATTAATGAAATGTACGCAGCACAAAATGAACACTAAAAACACAAATTGAGACATTTATTGTAGCTATTATAATTTTCATAAATAATTGTTGTTAAAGATTGTGATTTTTAGCGGCAATTTCATTAAATTTAACTGTCACAAAAATAGATACTAAAAAGGCATAATTAGCGATTTTTGAATTGATTTTGCAGCTATCAAAATTGCCACTAAGCAATTGCCGTAAAATCTAGTCTTATTTAGCGGCTATAGAGGATACCTTTACCAGCATTTCACTAAATGGCTGCTAAAGGTTTTAGCGACGCCAACATCAACGGCTAAAGTTAAATGGCCGGTAAATATTTTTGTGGCAATACCTATTGCCGCTAAAGGCTTTTTTTTTATTGCCGCAAGAGATCTTTTTTGTTGTAGTGATTTCATGAGGGACTGTCAAAGCCAAAAGCAGGAAACTACGGATTTCAAACCTCGGAAAAGGGACCAGGTCCCAGACCATGCAAAAAGCAAGGCTCGTGCTGATTAGGATGTGAAGAAAGCCTTTGCAGTCTAGGGAAACGGGTCCAGCGACTCTGAGGAGGAAGAAGATAGTCACGAAGATGTCTTAATAATGGTTGTCAAAGGTGATGAAACCTTGTTCAACTCCATATTCTCGCTGATGGCAAAATCGGATGATGAAGAGAACCAGGATGAGGAAACTCTTTTTTATCTCAAAAGTGACCTAGACACTTTATCCATTAGGAGATTGAGAAAACTTGTTGATGTTCTAATTAACTCACCATAGTGATTCCCAAAACCAGAAGGGAATACAATGAAGCAAACAGGAAAAAGATAGAAAAGAACTTTAAAGTAAAGAATCCCCTAGTGTGTGGGATTGGTCAAGATGAGTACAACAGAATCTCTGCCTGCGAGACTGCCAAAGAAATATGGGACTATCTCAAAACAGCTCATGAAGGAACGACCCAAGTAAAGGAGTCCAAGGTAGATATGCTAATGACTCAATATGAGAATTTCAATATGAAGAAAGGTGAATCCATCCACGAGATGCACACAAAGTTCACCTCTATTACCAACGAACTAAGATGTCTTGGTGACCTATCCACCCAAGCAAACAAGTTCGAAAAATTCTCAGGGTACTTCCCAAGTCATGGGAGAGCAAAGTGAATGTTATCACCGAAGCACGAGATCTGAAGGTACTCACCATGGATGATCTGATTGGAAAGCTACAAACCTACGAGATGAACAGGCAACAGGGATCAACTATGAAGGAAGGAAAGAAGAAGAAATCAGTAGCATTGAAGATATCTCTGAATGATGGGTCAGAAGACGGGGATGAGATGGCATACCTCACCAGAAGGTTCCAGAAGATAGTCAAAAAACATGGAGGGTTCCAGAAGAAATGGTCTACCAGAAAAGTAGCAAACGCAAATGATCTTTGCCACAAATGTGGGAAGCCTGGACATTTCATGAGGGACTGTAAAAGCTAGAAGCAGGAAACTCAGGATTTCAAACCTCGAAAAAGGGATCAGGTCCCAAACCACGCAAAAAGAAAGGCTTGTGCTAATCAGGATGTGAAGAAAGCCTTTGCAGTATGGGGAAACGGGTCTAGCGACTCTGAGGAATAAGAAGATAATCATGAAGATGTCTTAATGCTGGCTGTCAAAGATGATGAAACTGTGTTCAACTCCATATTCTCACTGATGGAAAAATCGGATGATGCAGAGAACCAGGATGAGGTAACTCTTTTTTATCTCAAAAGTGACCTAGACACTTTATCCATTAGGAGATTGAGAAAACTTGTTGTTGTACTAATTAACTCAGTACATGAATTAACCACTGAAAATATCATGTTAAGGGAAAAACTGAGTCTGTGTGAGGATGAAAAAGCAGCCCTTAACTCACAAATGTCTGAAATGAGCGTTAGGGTAAGTATTCTAAAATCTAAGAGTCTGCAACTCAACGAGGGACCTAGTACCTTTGAGCGTGGGAAATAAAAACTCAGTAGTTTTGACGTTGAATTAGAAGAGAAGTTGAAGGCATCTGAGTCTAAATTAGTTGTTTCTCTTGAAAAGAATTCTCAACTAATGAAGGACCTAAGTAAGATCAAAGAAGAGCTAATAAACTATTCCCTGAAATGGACTGATTCGTCTAAGATCCTTTCAAACACAGCTAATCAGAGTTGAACAGCGAAAGGGGGTTAGGTTGTAGACATATAGAACCTCCTTACAATCCTCACAGTAAATATGTCTATGTCTCTGACAATCTTTTGGGTACCCATTGTGGAAGAAATGGTCATTTGAAGAAAAATTATGATTCTCTAAAAAGAGTAAAAGAAAGCTAGGAGAACTTTCTCAAGTCAAGAAAAAGAAATGTAGAAAAGAAAAAGGTACCTGGTCCCAACTACCATTTTAGCAAGAATACTTTGCCCCCATGGACAAGAAAGTTTCTTATTAAACCTTTTGATATTTTTTAGGAACTCCATCGCAAGTGTCCTAAGTCTAATAAGTGATTCTTGTGCAGAAGAGAGGAGGCACTCAATGCTGGTACATAAACAGTGGCTGCTCAAAGCATATGACTGTCATGGAGACACTCAAAACTTCCTCTCTTTGGAAGCACACCAGGGAGGTGGTGTGTAGTTTAGTGATGGGAAAAAGGGATTCATTCTCGGAATTGGGAAAATAGGAAGATCTGCAGAACATTCCATAGACAATGTTCACTATGTGAATAGTTTGAAATATAATTTGCTAAGTGTATCTCAAATCTGCGATAAGGGAAATGAAGTTTATTTTTTTTCTGACAGGTGTAGTTACTAACTGTGTAACTAACAAAGTTGTTATGTCTGCCAAAAGAGTCAAAAATATGTATGTTGCAAATCTTGACTCAATAGAAGGGGACAGTCTCACATGTCTAAGTGCTCAGACTGACAATGCAAATCTATGACATAGACGACTGATGTGAGCTCATCCTTGCTGAACAAGCTTGTTGCAGGGGACCTGGTCTGTGGATTGCCCAACATGAAGTTTTCTGACAACAAAGTCTGTGATGCCTGTGTAAGGGGGAAGCAAACAAGATCATATTTCAAGCCCAAGAAAGGTGTAAGCATAATCAGACCACTTAGAACTTCTCCAAATTATAATATAGCAAATTAGAATATACATCAATTAGCTTGACTTCATAATTATAATATTTTAAAAGAGACAAACTTGCATCGATCTTTATATTCGGGAAAGAGAAATTCTGCTATAATTTAGTAGGTACAAAATGTCAAAACAAATTACAAGTTAATTCAAATAAAGGAACTGGACAAAACAGATTAAGTGGCTACTAGATTAATTTATGGAATAATAGCATAAGACAAAAGATAATTAGGCAACATTGCTACAAATGACTACTTGACGAATTAGCTACCTTAGGCTATTAATGTTATTTTTTGCTTCTATTATTAATAAAGTAATAAACTACTAAAATGGCATACCTACAAGAATATGAAGCAAGATGAATAAACAATTGGAATTGACTATACTATATGTCTTTGGAACATGAAAAATAAAATTGAATATTTTTGCATTATTTTGCCTAGTTACCATATTATAATCCATCATTTCTTTGAAGTCTTCAACATTTCATAATCTGCTATGCTCTCCCGGATGCTTTTGCATTTGCACCATACGCTTACCCATATCTTGTATTAAGTCATGCATTTCAATCATATTATTTTCAGAAATGAACACAAGAGATTTGTCAACTAGAACGCGCAATCCGATTTCTGATCCAGAATAACAACTCTCAAGAATTTGCATGACTTCTTTTTTTTCATTTCCTCGGAAGAATCATGTTATATCTAGAAATATCTCTTGCTCTTCAGGCTCCAATCCATCATAACCTATTTTGAGATTTTTAGTAACTTCTAAATCAGAGTTGTGCTTTATACGGACCAAAGCACTTCCCCACTCAGTTATATCCATCCGGTGTAATGAAGAACCCCACACTTTCAGGGCTAAAGGATGGCTGTAACACCCCGTATCCGAAAATAAAGATTTAAGATTTCTGGTGTTACAGGTGGCACTCACGGACACCATCTACGGACCGTTGATGGACTCACGGTCCGTCCTGCAGGTCCGTGGTTCGTGACAGAAAACTTCCTCAGAACTTAGTCAGAAAATTTGGCTAAGTGTTGACCCACGGCCGAACTTACGGTCCGTAGGTCAAGTCACGGACCGTAGTTCGTGTCCATGGATCGATGCCCCTAAAGCCCAACTTCAGTCCCGATTGACGGTTGACCCGCACGGACCATCAATTGATCTACGGTCCATAGGTCTGACCGTAGATAAGAGTCAGCAGACAGTTAGCTGAAAATTGTTGATGGGTCAACTTCAGATGGTCATAACTTTTAGCACAAAAGGAATTATGTGTCTCATGACCTATTATATGATAGATAATTGAATCCTCTTTCCAACGCCACCGAGTTTGCTAAAATCCGACCTCCGAGTAAAAAGTTATGCTCATTTTAGTGAAGCCCTGTCGGGCAAACTCGATCGACGGACCCAATTGACGGACCGTCGATTGATTGACGGCCTGTCAGTCCAATCTGTCGATCACTCCGACAGCAATTAAGTCAAGGGTCTTTTGGTCTTTTCCTATTTCGTTTAATTCCTAAGATACGTCGTTTAGACCCTAAATCATGAGATTTTAGTCAGTTTAAACCTAGAAACATAACTAGAACTTACCTAAGTCAAATCATTAATCAAACTTAGAAGAATTAGAACGTTAAGAGGGGAAAAGAGGTCAAGAACCCTAGTTCAAGAACGCAACAAGTTTTCTTCAGTTCCAGCCCCGAAATCAAAAGATTTCTCCATGGAATTCGTCACCAGGTATGTGGGATTTCACTAGTGGGTTCCTTTCACCCATTAGGTCCCTAGAATTCAGTCAGTTTCTTGATTCCCTTATTATGAATAGACCTAGGGTTTCTAGAATTACAGCAG
>JAJOOS010011962.1:0-17541 GCA_029582725.1 Solanum chiquidenum
TTTCATTTTATGTGTCACTGCCTTTGCTTGTTAAGTGCATTGCATCCATTCATGTGTCTTTAAATTAGTAAACAAATCAACGCTCGACCCGTATATAGCATAAAATGTTTTATGATGTCCACCTTTACTCTTCTCAATACAACTTCTCCATATTCTATTCCCAATGAAACTCCATGCTATCATTCAAGCTAGTACTTCGTTATAGAAAATGTTTAATAATGAGCTAATATCCATGAGTTGAAGTCAAGCTCCAGCAATTGAAAATTTGATTTCCAGCTTGTTCTTAGGTGCAACAACTGTTCCTTCATGTAATAATGAGAAGAAAGCAAGAATTTAAGTAGATGTTTTGGCTGCCTTTGTCAGATTCATTCACTGACGCAACTATGAGCTGAACCTCTCACTCACTGCATATAGAGCAAATGTCACTGGAACGCATCAACTATAACAATTATTAAGGAGCAAAGGTGACCTCCTCGAGAATTCTGCAAGTGGAAAGATGAAAGTTATCTAGGACTAAGTGACAGGAATGGAAGGTCCTGACACTACAATATCAATCATTAGATGTGATTAAGATGCTATTTAGGTAGCTTTTTGCTCATTTGTTGACCCAAATCACATTTAAAAGTATCTCATTACATGTGCCTCAACATTTGAGAACGTGTTCAGATATCATGGTGTACCTGGGGGCATATTGGTCATTTGCCCTGCTTGTCGAACACTGTGTTGCTTTTCTTTTATCTCTTTCTTTCTTTCTTCATTTTTTTTTTTTCCTTTCCAACCTTACTTGAGCCAAGGGACAAGGTAGGGGTAAGGTCTACGTACACACCACCCTCCCCAAACCCACTTTGTGGGATTACCCTTCGTATGTTGTTGTTGCTTTTTCAACCTTTAATTTGAAGTTCGAATCACAATGCATTTTTACGTAGATTATAACATTTTTCTTAAATCAATAACATAAAGGAGTCGTGTATTATCGCCCTTTCAATGAAAGAGATCATTCAGATAAAACAGTGTGACATCTAAGCATGAATTAATTCACAAAATTATCTGAAGGCACGCAATACATTTTTAGTACTCTAAGTAAGAGACAGCGCCTCATGGATGTATGTCAAACAGGACCCCATTTATTTTTGCATAATCCACAATATCACTTTTCATCCCTAACGGAAAATTCACTCACATCCACCCAAAAAAAAATTCTCTGTACCATTTGATGTTTGAATTGGTAGATCATTTGAATGTCCATTAATGATATGCCACTTTAATGAGGTGGCTGTTAATCATTATCAATAATATGTCACAGGAAAAGACTGAGGAGAATTCACTGACCTTCTCAGGTGGTAGATCTATCCCTAAATTTCCACGAGAGAGAATGATGCCATCAGCTTCTTCGAGAATCTCGTCAAAGTTGCCCATTCCCTATAAGCAAATGCAAGGAAAATTTTATACCTACTACAGTGCAGTTTTTTTCATAAATAAATCCCTAAGTATTCAACAGGTAACTAACCTCCACATTTTCTATCTTAGCAAAAATCTGTGTTTGATTAAGATCACCCAGCTTAGATAGAAATTCACGAGCCTGAACAAGAACATGAAGAACCACTAGATTGTTACAAGATATGCTTCTTCACTTCTGAAGTGATCGCATAGGAGAAGTCCAGATCTTACATAGGTGAGGGACATGTTGAAATTAATAAAGTGGAAAGTAGAATTCTGTAGAATGGCCTTACATGTCGAACATCTTCAGCATTTCGCGTGTATGACAGTGAAAGGATATCTATTTTGTTTCGAACAGCCCAACTGCTTATAACCTAAAGTAATTACAAGATGTACAGTGAAAAATTTACCGTTAGAGAGAATATCACAGTTCTAAACGAAATTTGACCAATAAGTTCTGCAGAGTTGTTTTTAAACTGTACAATGTGAACCTTAATGAGCAAACAAAATGTCATTCCCAAAATAACCATAAGTATTTAGTTTTTCGTACTGCCTACACAAAATACTTGGAGTCTCTCAGAGCAATATGATGTGGCATAAACTTAGAGAGAGTGAAAGACTGATTGCAAAATGATAGTCTTCGAAATTAGGTAACAACAGACCTTCTTATCTTTGTCAGTGAGAGTTGGCAACTCAATACGGATCTGGGAGACATGTAATGTGTACAATGGTCCGGCCAAGGTGGCAGAATTTTTAATCAAGCAAACGACATCCTCTCCTTTCACCTCTGTAACCTGCATTGTGGAGAACTCTTGAGATTGGAAATTTAACTAGTATAACATTGACCACATGCTGCACTTCTTTTTCACATTGATTTCCTGCATCAGCAGAAAGTCTAAACGGAAGGCCCATGTAACTCAAAGAGTACCTACACTATGCTGTCACAAGTGAGAGCAAAGTGCCATACTAGCTTTGGCTCTCTCTCCCTCTCTCACACACACACACAGACACGCATGAGCGTGCACACAGACATTATTCTGGTGTCGTTGTGTGTTGTGGGAAGGGGTAGAGGGGACTGCACAGTGATGGGGTACAAAGTTTTCTCACATTTCTGAAATGAAACAAAAACGATCATCTCGCTGGTCTAAACATTTAAATTATTTGTTTCTCAATGCTGCCTCACCTCTAGCCACACAGAGGTAGTCTCACTTCCCGTGAACAAGTACTGACCAATGAAAATAGTGTCTCCTTTCTTCACTGACTGCAAAATCATGAAAATTTAGCATCAGAACATGTCATGGTTCATGCAAAGAACTAAAATCAGTATGCTTCTACATTTACAGTCTCGGATGTAATTTTCCAGCTATCACTCTAACTTTTGAGATTGGATTTTTTTTTTGATACACTTATCATCAGTTGATTCCCCAGTTCTGCAGAAGCCTTGGCTTCCTTAAGCCCATACGTCTCTTGTTTACCAACCCCTATGGATAATACTGCAACCTTGTTTTAGTGTCCACAATCTTAACAGCCATGCAAATTAATAGCTATTGTTTGCTGATGATGAAGTAAGGGATTGACTGACTTAAATTTCCCTGGACAAAAGTAAGAAGGTCCAATTTGAGAACTAACATGATGCGAATAGCACACCAGTCTAAAATCTCCTCCTCCTGCTACTGTTTCCCTGATGAGAGTCAATTCAACCTCAAAATGTACTTTTATGCATGTTATGCTATAGGAAGCCTGGAGGTGCAGTTCCAATAAAATTCCAGAAAATACATACTTTTGCCTTAAGGGAAATTACCTTTGATAGGCCACTAAAATTTATTGGCAGTAGATTTGGTGTAGCCTCTTTATCTTGATCAGGTGTCAGAACAACTAAGGAATCTGCTTGGAGTGAAATTGGGTGTTCGCTCTTATTGACAACTTGTAATTCAGGACCACCAGTGTCTAGCATAACCTGAAAAGAGAAGGAGAATAGTTGGCCACAACCAATTTCAGAGGTTATATATTCAGACTTATATAAACAGAGAAGTTCAACTTGGTTTGAATAGCAGGAGCAACCAAGCTTACCGCACAGAGCTTCTTTGATTTTTTGACGGCTGCCCTTAGATTTTCCAATGTCTCTTGGTGAAATTCGGCATCTCCCCATGAAAAGTCAAATCGTGCCACTAATATACACAACAAGGAAAGTATTGGCTCAGTGGTGTCAATGTTCTTGATCAGCTTAGTTCCAGCCATTCAGCATCTTTCAAAACAAAGGAGTACACAGAAGGCTAGTAACAAGCTTTTGATCGAAAAACACCATTTTTAAGTGTTATGGACTGAAGTCGTAAAACATACTTACACAACCAAGTCACTTATTAGGTAATTACAAGTAAATCCCTTGACAAGTATTAATTGGTAAACTGATTAAAATGGTAACCAACCTGCGCAGGTTAAAATTCACTAAACCATTATACAAACAGTATATATAACTTAAACCTATTCCTAAATCCTACCAATACCATATTCTACCACTCAGTTAAGCCTGGTCTATTTGTCTAGTTCATTTCCCATCCTGAATTATATCAAACTTCACTTGGTAGGATGCAAGTAGCAGTTTTGTTTACAAATGTAAAACAGGTAAATTACTTGTGAGAAAAAAAACTTCACAGTTCTACTTACATTACAGAGACATTCTTTTATTTGGAAAAAAAAAAAGTAACAACAAAATGTCTCTATATATACACAAATATATAAAATGCAGATGTCTTAGTGTAAGTCTCCCCTTGTTCGATGTCCATTAGTTGCTTTTTTGTTAGTTTTCTGAAGTTCCCCTTTTTTCTTATTGACAAGTGACAACATTTGGAGCCTTGGCAAATGGTAAAAGCTGCTGCAGTGTATCACGAGGTCACAGTTTCACGCTACGTGCGGAAACAGTATCTTGCAAAAATGCAAGATAAGACCCAATATGGTCGCCCCAACTTGCACATAATGCGAGGTAAGTACTCCAGGCTTCCCTTAACAGTAATTTCAAGTTTTTTTTTCAAACATACTCACTTTAGTTACTCAAATGGACAATTTAACACTACACAGACATCAACTCTGCCCCTATAGCTAGTGCTAAAATATGATACCATACCAGACATTCCCGATTCGAGGCAACTAGAGATAATCTCCACAGAACGTGATTTCGGACCGAGGGTGCCGACAATCTTCGTCATTGCTGGAAAAAACGTCTGCAAAATCATCATTTAACAGATCAACAACAACATAACAATCCTATATCCTCAGCTCATAAAAATCAGAACAAAGCAGTTCGGGAAAAGGAATACCAGAAGTGAAAAAGACGCGATAAAATACTAAAAATAGCCTGACATGGAAAAAAAACAATATCTACAACAAAATAATACTATAATTGAAGTACAAAAAACAACATATACTAACAGAAATCAAAGAATAAAAAACTACAAAAGTAATTCTACAGCTACCAGTAAATTTAACAGATCATAAACCACAAATCAAACAGCAACAAACACTTCAAGCTCATAGCATCTGCAGGCACATTACGATAACAATTCTCCCAAAAAAACACAAATTCTTCAACCTAAATTGACCAGAACTATGAATCTACAGAGAATCAAACAAAGTCAAATTCAAGTAATAGAATTTTACTCACAGGCTTTGATGGCTCGAGAATCGAAGCCATCCGAATCGGTTCTTCGAGGAGCAAGTTCGTCGAGTGCATTTTTCCGGTCGCCGATCGTCACTGCAACTACGGTGAGTGAGCTCAGTTCAGAGAGAAATAGTAGAATAATGGAGATAGCAAAACTGCTAAAAATAGCAAACTACTGTAGAATAAATGCATTTGGTGAGTGAGGCCGGGAAATAGATTATATTTTAAATAACTTTTCGATTTCTCAAAAGCCGTTTCTTTTTTTCTTTTCTTCCTATTTTGTCCGAATATATGTGGCACAATTGATCATGCATTAATTTTTAAAAATAGCGGATTATTTTATATTTATTAACTTATTTTTAATTAATTTTTCTTTGCAATAAAGCATTAGGTGAAACTTATGGAAAAATAAAAATAATATCATTGAATAAATATCAAATAAGGAAAAATGGTAGTAATTTTTTTTTCGGATGGATTAAAAGTAAAAGGATGCTACTTAAATTTGAAGGGGAAAAGTAAGTCTTATTAAATTTTTAGTTATTTATCTACTCTTTAATATTTTAAAAATACATAACTACTTATAACTTATACTTTAAACAAAAATAAATTTTTTTACCTAAATACGCAACTTATTTTATCATATTCTCTATCATTTGAAAAAATTACAAAAATATCTACTCTCTTCTATTTTCGGATACAACACTTTACGGGATGTATCGGTCATATACATCACTATACGTGATGTATCCAAAATCGAGACATGATATATCATGACGTTGAGCGAAGTATCGAAACGTTTTGGGATATATCATGATTCCACCATATTTAAGGAATTTTTGTAATTGAAAAAAGAATAGGAATGAGATATAATTAGCTCTTAACACTATGAGATTCGTATAAAAATTTAAAAAAATAAAAAATTAAGGCAAATCTCTTAATTTATTAATTATTAATTTTTGTTTGCGGTGTATTTGTTTTAATTTTTTTAGTACAGTGATAGTATTTAGGTAGATAGATTTTTATCTACCTAAAAAAATGTAGGTAAATTTTAATGGTGGTCAGTGGTCACCACTTGTCCACTATTGAGGATATCTTTTAAAAGTAACATGGTCACGGGATTTTAATATACGTATTAAAAATAAAATATTTGACTATGAATTTAATTGTTACTTATAGGACATATCATACATTAACTTGAAGTCGTAACAATATCATCAACATAGTGGTTGGAGTTATACCCTACATAACCATTCGTTATCCGTTACTTATTTTGAAGTTATACTAATTTATTTCGTAAAATTTTACTTATTAAATATAATTTTATTCACGATTTATAATCATTTGATAATAACTAATGTCACTAACATGAAAAGGTTGTAATCCAAATAATTTTTTTCTTTAACTAACTTCATTTCATTAATTACCAAAGTACTAACGTTACATAATCATATTTAAGCAATCACTGCTAAATATCTTAGTAAAACATTCTTATCTCATGTTTAAGCAATCACTACTAAATTCATATAAAATATATATAAATATTGAACTCAAAATTCGATTATTATTATTATTATTTTAAAATTCAAATTTCATAAAATCGAGTTTGGCTTTGATCATTTCTTATTGATAGGACAATATAATGTTATGGAAAATATCATAGTCCAATATCATCTTTATTGTTGTATGAACCAAAATCATTTAGAGAAAAAAAAAGGATTGTATAACATGAAGTTGAGATTTGATAATGACTAGACATATGTATATCACAACATGTTATTATATGTCATTTCCTTTTTTTTGCTTTTGCAATGAAAATAACTACTTAGAAGTCATTTTGGTAGAATGACGAGTTATTAGTAATACATAAATTAGTCAGATAAAAATTTTAATGCGTGAATTAATAATATAAGAACTATAATGTAAAAAGAAAAAGCAACACAACGATTACATACAAGATCTTATAACATGCTTAGTTTGATGTATTACGTATTCGTATATAATTTATTATTTAAATTATTAATTTACTTTTAAATAAAAAGATATATTGTTATTATGAGAGTTAATTTTATAGTTATTTTAGCATTCAATTCGTGTATTACTCATATCATTTTTATCTCGAGCATGTATTATTATTAGGAAAATAAAAATGAGCAACCGAGTGTTATATTATGTGATTAGTTAACGTTGATTTTTATTTAGAAATCAAATGCCCTCAAATCCTAATTAAACATTACTCTTAAATAGATTTTTCTTATAATAATATTAACAGAAATATTTTTAAAAAATATATAAAGTACATAAAACGACTCATATCCAGCAAAAAAAAAAGGAGTCGATCATCTAAAGTTAGGAGCGAGACAGTATTGTAGGCTTGAAGTTATGAGTTTTGCAAAACTTAATAATTTAAGCTCAAACTTTTATTGTTCAAGCAATCTAAAATTTAATATCACAAATAGATGTGAGGTAAAACTATATAAAAGTAAAACTCATGGTTTCGCCTCTATACGAAGTTATAACAAAATACCTTTTGTAATTAAGTCTTGTTTATATTCGGGCACTCTTTTTTAATTATTACTCTACTAGTAAATTATTCGCGCTTCGCGCGGGAATTTAACTTCACGGAATTTATAAAATAATACTTAAAATATATCAGTCATTAAAACTAAAACACTATATTATCTTACATACAAGATTACATCGTAACAAACATGAATAATGTAAAGGAAAATTAAAATTATTACATCTTATCATTTATTCTTAATAACATAAGCATAAATTAATGACTGTAAAAATAATACTATGATCTGTAACATAAGCAATAGTGTCAGTGAGCCACCTAACAGGAGCAAAGTACACAAATATTTTAATTATGAAGAAGAAGAAGAGATTCAGAATTTTCGTTGTTTTAAAATGAGAGAAAATCTCTCTATTTATAGACAACAAATGGTAGTGTGATAAAATGTTTATTGTGCCTTATCGGAAAGGGTACAACTATTTGGAAAAGTTGCAACCCTTCGGAAAGGTCACAACCTTTCATAAAAGTCGCAACTCTTTATAAAAGTCACAACTTTTCATGAAAGGGGAAGGCTAGTTTTGGAAATAAATAAATTAAAAGATAATTCTGGTTTGTGATAGCGCCACATAGGCAGACCTAAGGTTCTCTTTTATATATGATATATGATTATTATTATTATTGTTATTTGTGGTTATATCTCATAGGTTAATATTGTAGTATCAAAGTGGGATCTCATTTGCCAAGACTAATGATAATACTTAAACAGTAATTATACTAATGAAATATACTTTTTTTGCATTTTGTTAATTTTTTATAAAATGATAATTACAAAAATGATTGAATCTTGTAATCTAATTGGAAAGTAAATTATTCATGTGTTAAAACTAGTAATGACATCATATTTGATAACAGTTCAAGTGTTATCAATAAAATTAAGCATATCAAATATGGTGCTTGATAAATAACTAAATCATAATTATTTATTTACTATAGGTTCTCATTTTAATATTATCATTTACTCATAATAAATTAATGTTATTGTGTGAACTCTCAATATAAGTAAGTTTTAGTTTGAGTAGTGATATCAACGTTCCTGAATTGAAAGAAAATGAGAGAGTGCTGCTAAACTTTTTGAGATGTGCAAAGTAAAGACGTAATTTACAATTTCCGTATCACAATTTGTTTCCACTATGTCCATCTTCTAATATTTGTCATAGTTTACTTTTCGATTGTTAATTTGATTAATCTTTTAATCTAAATTAGATTAAATTAATTTAAAATTTAAATATTTAAAAATTATACAAAAGAACTACTAATATACAATTCTTTTTATATCGGTAATCGATACATCTTAACTATTTATCATTGTGCAAATAATTTGACTCTAAAAAAATATGATAAATATTATAAGACGGGAAAAATATTGAATTATTAGTTCATAAAAGAAAAAAGGGTTATCCATCAATATTTCCAAAACTAAACTTAGTATATAAACTTTGAAATCACAGACTGACAAACTAATATATTTATACAAGAATAAGAGATTATAAACAAAATACCTAAATGAGTAATTTTGAAGAGATTAAACTTCCTATCATATCTAATTTTTAATAATAGATCTACCCAAACTCATCAATTCATTGTCCTTCGGGATGGATTAGTTGGTTTGGAGGGTGGTTATCCATAATGATGATCCATAATTGATCCCTCTCAATGTCTTCTGAGTCAAGTTTGTCGCATAGTGCTTGCCTAGTGCGGTTTATATCTCCTATATAGTTTGCAGGCTATTACACAGTGGAGAGTTTACCCAGTGCGCTCATCACATAATACTCACCCGAAGAGCAAAGGTTGTGGTAAATGTTATAGCAGTTGTGGATTATCCTGGAGTTCTAAAAAAAAAAAACTCATAAATCCATTTAATTAAATTTATATCTTATGTTCAATCAAACATAGCCCCATTCAAAAGCATCAAAGAAATCAAATCATACTTCCTATAAAGAGGATCACATCTTGGGTAAGGGCCCATACCCGTTCCCCGTTTGTTCTGGTAATTTCTCGCTCATTTTGCCTTCATATATATATATAGTACTGTTATTGTAACTAACGCCATTTCCCCAAAGTCACAAACCTCCAAAAACTTAGCTATGGCGGACACAACAACAACAACAATCTCCGGTGACTCTATTCCGATTGCCGATGACCAGCAAAACAATCCCACGAACCCACTTGCATCATTTATCTCTAGTGTTCTTCAGCTCTTCAAACCGCCGCCGCCATCTAGTAAGAAGATTGAACCCACCGCTGCTACTTCAGACCTCAAACCAATTGCTTCAGCTGAAAAAGAGGAGAAAGCTGCTGTAGTGAAGTTTCCACGACAGGATTTGCCTTCGTTGAAGCTCGAATCAGAAGGGGCTGAACCTAATACAAACCCCATTGTCTTGTGGCAGGTATTATATTACTTATGCTCTGTTTCATTTTGGAATTCAGTTTCATTTAGATAGTCGTTTTAATTAGTTTTTGAGCTACTATTTGGTATTTGGTGTGTGTATATGTCAAATTAACATGTTAAATTCCATACACTCCACCGTCCCCGAACGTCATTTGTGTGGTTACATTGGGTATGTTGTTGAAATTCCGTAGACCCACACCGTAGCTAGACCTCACTTGTGGGATTATATGGGGTATGTTATTGTTTGTGGTTGAAATTCCGTACAACTCACCAATCCCAGACCTTGTTTCCCAAACCTCATTTGTGGGATTATATTGGGTATGTTGTTGTTTGTGGTTGAAATTCCATACAGCCCACTGTCTCTAGACCTCATTTCTGGATTACATTGGGTATGCTGTTGTTGTTGAAATTCCGTACATTCCATCATCCAGTGATGCCACTTGTGGGATTACACGGGATATATTGTTGTTTGTGGTTGAAATTCCGTACACCCCACCGTCAGTAGACCCCGTATGTGGGATTACATTGGATATGTTGTTGTTTGTTGTTGAAATTCCGTACACCCCACTGTCCCCGACCCCACTTGTAGGATTACATTGTGTATGTTGTTGAAATTCCCTACACCCCATCTTGCTAGACTCAACTTGTGGGATTAAATTGGGTATGTTGTTGTTGAAATTCCGTACATCCCACTGTCCCCAAACTGGGTATGTTGTTATTGTTGTTGAAATTCCTTGTGGAAATAATCGAATGTTTCTTTTGAATTCCTTCTGTTTATTAGGAACTGATCTTTTTGGATATGTGAAATCTGATTTTTTGATTCTTTCATGAAGCATATAGTTGACTTATTCAATGTAGAATATTATTCAGAAACAGGTGGTAAAGATGACCGCATAGTTTGCTATGCAGAATTTTTGAATAGCTAAGGTCAACATAGTTGTAGAATGTATTGGCATACAACTTTCCTGTTACTGGCTAAAGCATAGTTCTGTAAATGGAAGGATGGATAATGGTGCAAGGTGACTAGAGACTATTTGGGTGAAGGCTCTTCATGTCTTGAATTAGAGAAGAGTTTCGTTGACTTACTCAAACATAATTAAGTGGATTGAGGTGTGTAAACAATTACTAAAAAGTTGGGGTAAGAATTAAAAACTCCAAAAATTATTAAAGAAACCATTACCAGTTTTGAATTTTCTCTCCTCTCCTCTTCATCTTCTCATCCTCCATTTGGTTGTGAAGAATATTTTCGAACAAATGGAGGGGATTCTCCAGTAAATCCAACAACTTCAATAGTTGTTACTTACTGAAATTTTCCAACAAGCTCCATCAAAAAGTTATTGAACAACTATTGAAGTTGTTGGGATGCGGTCTCAAAGAGGAGTTCTGTATTACCTTCTTCTTCTTGTGAGATTTCTATTGTTGTGGGTTTAAGACAGACGTGGAGGCAGATGAGATGGGGGGGGAGGAGCTTTGTGTTAATAAAAAAACTTGTAGGCTGTTAAATATGTATCATTAATACTATTTAAAGGAGTCGCTTGTAGCAAAAAGAACTTGAGTCACTCTTCCTTAAAAAGAAGACTCAAATGTTGTCCACAACAGTTGTTGGTCAACTACTGAATTTGTTCCGACAACTTCATAGTTGTCTACAATAGTTGTTGGACTTCTACATAATTCGTTCCAACACTCATTAGTAGTTATTGGAACATTTTGGACAATTTTAGTAAGTTGTTGGATTTACTGCATAATCCTCACAACAGATTCATTCATAAATCTCTTTCCACTAAATAGAAGAGATTGAAAGAGAAGAAGAAAACATGTACGATAGTTGTTGGATTTACTACTGAGCTCCCCTCATTGGTTAAAATATTTTTTCACACTTAAATGGGGAGGGGGAGGAGAAACTGAAGATGAAGAGAAGAGAGGGCATTCAAATTTAAAATTTGAAAAATTGAAAGTGGGTAATGGATTCTTTTAAGAATTTTTGGGAATTTCATCTTTACCACCATATTCTAAGAATTATAATCACACCCAATCTACTTAATTATGCATGACTACAACACCACTCTTTTTTTAATTGAAGACTTGGGAGGGTCCTTTCACCCAAATAATCTCCACCACATGCCGGTAGGGCACATCTGCATATGTATCTGGCTAGCTTGCCTTTATGGTAACTCCTGTTCAGTGGATTGAATTTTGAAACTTTGCTAGGAATATAGGTGGAGATAATTGCCATTCTTAGCTTACCAGGAAATCCTTATGTATTTTTTTCGATAAAGTAATAAATTTCATTAGGAAAGGGAAAAAGCTTGCCCCTGTAAGTTTTGATTCTTTACCTTGTTCTAGGTATTCTACTCTTTGTAATAGCATGCCTTTTACAAAGATGCGCTGCTTTTACTTCTCAAAGATAGAGAAGTGAAAGGAGGTGTGCGTTCTATGAAACTTTTGTTACTAGCACCTCAACTATTGGTTTCGGTTTTGAGAGATCATATCAAAGTGAATTCATGGTAAGATAATTTTTTTGGAGAGCTTATCTAATGGCATTTCTGCTATATAATCTGATAATCAATTGATTATTTCCTTGAGACCGTTTTTTCACTTCTCAGTGATGGAGATTTGAAATGAGACACCTTTTATCAGAAACCAACATGTTGCATGTGATACTAGTACTGGCCCATGTGACTTTGTTTTCTGAGAGATTGTGTCAAAGAGAATTAGTGCTGAGGAGAAGATATGAATTCCTATTGTCAGAGAAGTCTTCATGAATTTCCAAACCTGTTGGGAAGTGGCTACTGTATAGTATGGTTACAGTATTGGAAGCAGTTTATATTCTCCAACCTTAATCACCTTTTGAGAGCAGTTTACACTCTGTGGACCTAGAAAGAGAAAAGAACATTGTATTCACTGAGTTCCGTAAGCACCTCAACTGATTAATCAGCTATTTATCATTGATTCTTCGAGGAAAAAAAGTAGCGTTGATATCATACATGGGATAAAGAAGACAGACTAGGAACAGCAGATAGGCTTGAATACAAATTAAATTGGGTGATGCCAGGGGATACTAAGGACCTTTTGTGGTGCTGGAACAACATTAAAACTAAGAATAGACAGTTGAAGTGGTGGTCAATGACACCAGCCTGTATCTGGTGGACCGGAAAGAGGGGAACAGTAGATGTTTTGAGAACAGAAGTGATCTATATAAAGAATCAAGCTAAATTGTTTTGTCATTTCAGTTCTGGTGTAAGAGAATTAGGTATATTATGTAGTAGATACAAAATCACTTGTAGATTCTTTTAATTCCTTGTAAGATCCTAGGCCTTTTGTAACTACCCTACTGCCTGTATCAGTACCATACTGATACATACAAAGTTACCCACCTTAAAATGATAATAATAGTAGTGTCAGATATCATAATTCAAAAAATGGAATAACTGCATGAGTACTGTGGAACCACCTGTTACATCTATTATATGTTTCAGAACATCAGCTGTATAATTTAGAAAGATGTAAACGAATTATCTTGCTGTGGATATATATACATCAAAATGAGAAAGGATGAAGTGAAAGCTTTGCACACAAGATTTTGTATTCGATATTGACACAAAGGAAGAGAAAAGGAAGAGAAGTAGAGGAAGTGGGTTATAGTAAGTGTTCTTCTCCTGTATGCATGGACACGGCTTGTTTATGCTTCTGGGGTTAATCTATATCTGTCCTGATCCGTCTTTGATGACCAAATTTCTAGATCTTATCTTTCCTGTTTTCTGATGAGGAAATAAGTAGTTAAATGGATTGTGTAACCAAAATAAGGAGGAGGAGGAAATTGTAAATAATCATCTCTTTGGCGAGCAAAATGTGGTGCCCCTACATATCTTAAGTTACCATTCTCAAAAAAAATAAAAAATAAAATGTGGAGCAGCCCCTACATATCTTAAGATTTTGCTTTTCCCTTCATATGCTACCTTTTCTATTCTACTACCTGAATCTTCTGCACTGTTTCTGAAATCAGGTTTATGCTATTGGAGGGTTCTTTGTCTTAAGGTGGGCATGGTCAAGATGGAACGAGCGTCGTGGAAACAGGAAGCCATCTGATGAAGAACCTCCACCCGGTCAAGAGTAGACTTTGTACTGCAACATGTTAGACAAGAGAAAACAAAGAATGACACTTGTGGAGTCAGGTTTATGACTTCATATGAGTCTTGTAAAGTGTTGAAGTCACAGTTCTGGTTTTACAATACTAAATGTAAAAACCCGGATCAAGCTTTACGTCAATTAGCCGGTCAGCATTATTTTGTACAACCTTTGTTTTGGCCGTTCTTGCTAAAGCAAGTGGATGTGTGCATGAGTTATTGTAAAGCTCATATATTCATTCAACTTGATAAGCTCCTTTTTTTTTAATGAAAAGTTGGTGCTCTTGAGTACATGATATTGGGAAAGTGGAAGGCTAAATTCTCATCATTTTGTTCATGGTAAGTAGGTCAGATTGCAGTTCGAGGAACAAATTTTGGATATCTTGAAGCCAACTTATTATAAATTACCTTCAAATAGATGAGATGGGTTGACGAACGGAAATGCATTTATATTGCAGTTGTGTGGATGCGATGATACAGCACAATAATCCCCCTTTCCCCATATTAGATTTGATTTACGTTGAGTCGCGAGTAGAGTGATATCCGAACAACATACTCAGTGTAATTTCTCAAGTGGGAGTTTGGGGGGTAAAGTGTATGCAACCTTATTTCTACCTTCGGAAGGTAAGGGGTTGTTTACCCTTGATTTAAGTAAAACGTATCAAATTAGGTACGGAATTAATAATAATTAAAAGAAAGTAAACTAAACAATGTTCGGCTACCTACTAACTTTATAGACAACGTTTGAGTACCTACTAATCTTTTACCCTAATCCTCGACCTCCGTTATCGCCTTCATAAGGTCCCCCTCCTACTAACCTTCTATACAATGTTCGACTACCTATTAACCTTCTACCCTAATCCTCGACCTCCGTAACCTCCTTCCTAAGGTCCCTTCACTCTTGTTCACAGTTGGCCGAAAAATAAGAAAGTATCTATTTCATTATGACCTTTGAAGACACGCACGTTTGTGGTAAGGAAAAAATTGCCAGCTACAAGCTCAAACAAATATTTGGCAACAAAGAGGACAAATTGTACCATGAGGTTCCTGCTCAGAGACAAAATTTCCAACATAGGCATGCCAAAATTTCACATGATTCATCTCCTGCACCACATAACCAAGCTGTGAACTTCAACAGCTTGTGGAAATGAACGACAAAACGTTACAGTTCATTTGATGCTGCTACTTGTATACTTGTGGTCCACCTCACACTCCCAATCAAAAGGAACATGAGTAGATAAAATTCCAAGCTTCCAAGTATGATATGTGTAGAAAAGCCCTATGGCTCAGAGCAGAAACAATCAGTTCGTAAATTCAACGGGTAGACAGACTCTGTATAATAGCGAACAATTGTTAAGCAGACATGAACAACACCACACACAATTAGAGGATGTCCACCAGAACCATTTTATTCAGAACTCATAATTATTTGTCATGTACAAGAATGCAGAAAGAACCCCTACAGACAATTCGAAGGAGGAACGCCTATGTCAAAATGTACATTTGAATTGTGTCTAAATAATATCAGTCCTAAACAGACAATATCAGTTCAAATCTTCTCAATCCTCCGCGATGTCAAAACTTTCAGATGATCCGCATAGAAACTCAATCAGTTCTCCATGTACAGTTCTTGAGCCATCTCAATCTAACAGAAACTATGTTTGAAAGCTGTGTACTCACTTGCTGCTACTTGTCTAATTGTTTGTTGTAATTTTTGCTAATAATAGAAATTGAACCTACTGCCTCCATTTAATTCCCATCTGTACAAAGATATCTGACCAGATAAATGAAGTTTGATGCTTGGCTGAAACCATCTTTGTTAACTTCCGAAATAACTATCATATATCGAAAGCCGATCAAATGCATCAAAGTTGGCTTTGAAATCAACCAATTGGCTCTGAAACTGAGCACAACCAGCATTTGGCAACTGGCACTCTCCATCTCTAGTGTGCATCGGGCATAGAGATCCACAAACTCGGATGAGAGGATTGTCAGAAACATTATCTTCCACCACAGAAACAGGTTCAGAGAGGTCTGCTTTCTCACTGTGGGACACTGTACCATTTATATCTTTTGTAAGAACTGGGCAGATAGATCGCTGAGGAATTTCGGTTGGGTTCCTTTCAATGCCTACATTACAGTCTCCATCTGCTGTAAAGTAAACATTGAACCCCAAAGATTGTACTGCACGCTTTATAGTTGCAGTTTCTTTGCTTGCTCTTTTTACCGCATCCCTGGCAGAGGTGCTTGCAAGTTTCTCAGTTCTCAGTTCTGTAGCTAAGGACTCCACGGTGACACTTGCTTCGTTAAGTCTTGTTTCTGCTAATTCTTTGGCCTGTGTAAAAGTTGTTTTTAGACAGTAGTTAATGAAGGAGTTATGGATACACACCAAGTTCTAACATGCATTGACAAAATTAAGATGCAACAGTCTAGCGACAACGACATGCTACACTATAAATAAGCTAGAAAGCTATGCTTGTCAATTGTGTAGGTTGGACGAATCTTATACTAGAGCCTGACTGTATGGCAAAGTTATTTTCTTCATAGTAGCTAATCTTCTCATGAAACTGATATAAGCCAAATTTGGTCCACCATTATAATTTGTCCGTCAACATTAAGATGCCATATTTAGGTTTTCCATGCACTTCGCAGTTTCAAGCTGGAAACTTTCTTTTTTTCCTTTTCGGAGAGGCCAGAGGAGAGAGGAGTCAGCAGAGGAAAGAGGGTTGTTTTTAGACGGTAACAATTTGTATTTCTATTTCCAAAATATCCAAACCTGCCACAACATGTTACAACTTCAAGTTCCTAATTACAAATTAAAGAGAGTATACAGGAAGATCTTCAATCCTATGGCAAAAATTACAGGGATCCCAAGACAAAGGGAAAAAAAAAGAAAAAGAAAGGATAGAAAAGAAAAGAGTTTACCCTTTGCAGCTCAGAGAATTTTCTCGTTAGCTTCCTGCATTCAGCCTCAACTTCCCCACCTTGTGCCTCTGAGGGGCAAGCCCAACGAAGGTGAAACTGAGGCCACACAGTTGGAGCTAAAGCTGCTGCTGGTGGAAGTATAGGACCATTATGTTTCAGTGGGTCATAGAATAGGTTGTAATGCGCATGAGAGCTTCCTTCAGATGTCCTTAGTCCAGCTAAATACATCCACAGGCATCCACAAGCATCATATATACCAGCTTGCTCTCTTTCCTTCTCACTGAAATTTATAAAAGTCGGAAGAAGTGAATTAAAACTAGGAAATGACATTTAGAGAATCCTAGCTTCCCGTGATGGAGTTGAAACAACGTAAAGCCAAAACCACTGAGGTGGCAAAGTTTCTTACAGTGCTTAATAGTTGTAAATCCTGATCATA
>JAJOOS010011963.1:0-27984 GCA_029582725.1 Solanum chiquidenum
AGCTAAACAAGTTTCCGGTAACTTCCGAAGCACATTTTTAAGAACTTTTTGGGTCATTTCAAATATAATCATTTCATTAAGTTCTCGACTCCAAACTCACATATGAGGCTCTAGTTTCACTCTATCATTTTCCGAGTCGTTACAATCAGTCTAGTGATCTTGGTTTCGCGACCTCCCTCTCGGGCAAGCCGAAAACACATGGGTGGTTTTGTATTTGCAACTACAAACCCTTTAGGTTAAACCACAACCACTAGGGGAAATCACCATCAAACTACATCTAACCTATCAGCAAGCAAGACCTAACAATAGTATCAACTCATATTTGCTAAATCACACCGTAAGAATGGGGGTTTTTAGACACATATCAAGAAATAGAAAATTATACCTTCAATGATGTTGAATTCAAATGGATATAGAGAAATAAGTCTTGATTTAGGCAAAGAAAGAAGAATCAAGGAGACCCACTTCCAAGTTGGGGAAGATGAAACCCTTTCTTCTTCAAGTCTTCAAAAACCCTCTCAAACTTGAGAGAAAATAAGAGTTACAAAATAAAATATCTAATTGTGAGTATTCTAATGAAGCTTGATAGTTAAAACTAACATAAGGCAAGTATTTATAGTGTTCATAATAATGCTGCAGTGGACCATTCAGCGAGGTTAGTGGGAATCGCCGATCAACTTGGCGATTCGCCCATCGTCTGGTTCATCGCTTTCCTTGCTTGCCTACAACATCTCTGCGTTCTGGACAATTGGGCGGTATAGTACTGCTTCGCAGAACTGTTTAGCAACACGCCGACTGATCCTTTTCACCAGCGATTTGATCCTCTTCTTTCAGGGCTTAACGCACTGGAACAAAAGGCGGAGTAAGGCTCTTTGGCGATTCGCCAAGTGGACTTGGCGATGCTCAGGCATCCATTTCTTCACTCTTTTCACCCTTTTAGTTCCTTTTTGCGACATAGTGCCCATGTTTTCCTTAAATTTTCAAATACCTGAAACTTAAGAGTTTTTATCAGATATTGGGATAAAAGAGGCATTTGAGAACACTAAATCTATTAAAATAAGGCCCTAAATGAGTCCAATTTGAGGACTCATCAACACCCCAACTTAAACTTTTGCTTGTCCTCAAGTAAAACTCAAGTTCAACAGTTCAATTAGGAACTGAAACAGTGCTACACAAGACTCAATCATGAACATACACAACAAGAGTCAAACTACTCATGCAAAGATCAATTGTGTACTCAAAGATTCAAGTTGTGACACACCATTACCAAAGATTCTCTTGCTCGCAATAATTGCTTCAAATGCAAGTTCAAACTCAACAATAGTATCTAAATGCCCTCACACAAAGAATGATTCTATATTCACACACAAAAGTTAATCAATTTAAGATCGAGAATAAGATGCAACGCTCACACTCAAAAGGAGGAACACAATGCATGCTTTCACCCATAGGTTTGCCCTTATTTTCCAATCAACCTTCGGTTTGGTTCACTCAAGATCAAAAAGGTCTTTCCAAGGCTTGTAATGGGGCTGAGTGCAAAGGTATGGTCATTTAGGCTTAGTGACTTTAATCCTCTTGAAATGTGATGCTCTTAACACATCATTTTTCTCTTCCTTCATCAATTTTTCTTCTAGTGTTTATAAGTTATCCTTTTATTCATTTCCATGGATTGCTTGGAAACCCAATTTATTTTGCACTTTTATTCACAACCTTCTTTTTCATTCTTTTTCTTTTCTTTTTCTCTTCCTTTTTTTATGTGGAGGGTTTCCATTTTTCCGCAACACCATGGGTTAATGGAGACTTTTCTTGCACTTCTGAACTTCTCCTTTCCCTTTTTCACCACACCCCCAACTTAGGCTTTTGGCCTAAGTTGGCTATTCACTAAACCACAAATCAAGAGGATTATAGGTAGTGAATCAAGAAAGGTCTAGTTTTCATCAAGTTTCTTCCAAAGAAGGGTAAGGCTCAAAGGGTGTTCAAGAGAGAATCACACGCTCACAAGGTAGGTCACAAAATAGGTATATGTCAAATGGCTCACAATCTTCGAAGTTGCCTAAGATCATATCAATAGATAGCCTTAATTAGTTGATCAGACCAACGGGGCAAATTCTAGGTGTATTCATGCATGGTTCACAGTAAGCTCATCACATAAGGCATCAACACTAAAGTCAAACAAGACTCCACACTCTCACTAGTGTGCAACGGTCATCACAAGAGAATCAATTTGATACATGGCTAATCACAACGAGATGCAAAGAGTTCACATATTGTTTATGCAACTTCATTTGGTATCGTTGTAGCCGCACATTCATGTTTGTTCGATTGAGAGCACTATTCAAGTAATCAGTATTTGAGCTAAACTGAGACTCAAATTTGTATGAGAACAACCACTTTCAACACAAGAGGTGGCAAAAATTTTCGAAAAATGATTTTTTTTGGAAGGGTCAAAATCTTTTTGCAAATTAAAAACATAAAGGAGCCATAAGCTCAAGCATCCATGAAAAGCAGTATAGGCTAAAATTAAAAGGAACAGACAACCCAAATGTACACAAAAACACAAATATCCATAACAAGCAAACAAAGGTGAGCCTCACCCCACCACAATAAAACATTTGTCCTCAAATGCAAACAAAAATATCCAAAAGTGAAATAAAGTAAGACAGAGAGGGAGGTAAAGAGGGGGTCCTGTCAACACAGTCACTCCATCTGTCTGGGCATCAGTCCCCGGGTCATCATTCTGGTCCTGGGTCTTAGTACCCAGAGTCGCCTCGGAAGAAACATGAGTACCAGACCCACCAGGATCTGCCAAGGGTGTATCCGCCAACAAGGCTTGCACAACTGCATAGAATCCCCGGGCCCATGAAGGAATATAGGGGACTAGGGGAGTAGTCTCCCTGTCAGAAATTGGCCTCTTGCCTTTGCCTTTATTTCCAGATGGAGGTTCTTGTCTTCCCTTCTTGAGAGGATTTGATCCCCTTTCATTTATTATGATATCCCGTGCTTTTCTAGGGTGGCATGAGAGTATTGGTCTTTACCATATCTCGGGATACTCATACTTCTCCCTACTAGACTCAACAACATGCAAGCACAACCCCACAAGATTTAATCGGTTTTAAGGCACAAAAATACGGGATTTTAACAATGAAAACATTACAGGCAAGATTATCACATTAAAAATAGGCATTCAAACATTCGATTCCTATCAGAGAGACCCAGTACACGTCAATACGATAAGATCATTTGCATAAGAGTACAATTTCTAAAAATTAAACTCGGGGTTCGAAAAATCAACCTTTGATGCCGATAAAGACAAGATTGAAATTCTAGGTAGCAAAGTAATCCCAATTTCAAGCACAAATCAACAACTAAAATACTTATGGAATGCAAAAATATTGAAAATACTAAATAGGTGCGAGTTTGAGAAGTTCAAAAGTGAGGGAAAGTGAAGGAATTTGAAATTTTTAAACCTTTAGCCTTAAAAATGGTCCAGTTCTCGCCCATTTGGCGATGTTAGTTGCCCTCGCCAACCCAAGACGGTGATTCACCGAGTGGTCATTTATACCGTTGAGTTTTACAGGCTCCAAGTTGAAATTGTGTTGAGCCAAATGGCGGATCAAGTCAGGCACGCCGACCTCTTCGGTGATGCACCAACTGGACCATTTGCTCGCCTATCCTTCACTTATTCAAACACTTTCCAGACTTAAACCTGCACAATCAACATACCATTATTTACCAAAACAAAAATTAAGCAATAAAAAGGGTTCTTGGATTGCCTCCCAAGCAGCACCTTAGTTAACGTCGTGGCACGACGCAAGTCCCCATTTAAGTTCCAGTAGTGGGGTTTGCCTCATTTGCATAAGGCCACCCTTCTTCTGGCTCAGAATAGAGAGAAGACAGCACCTGGTCCATTTGGGACCCATAATTACCATTCATACTCATCTCTCCTTTTGCAACACACACAAGCAAAACAAAACTAAAAATTAAGTAAACTATAACTAAAAAGAACAAGAGTTCCACTAAACTACAAATTATCAAGTAACACCACTCCCCGACAGCGGCGCCATTTTGATTCTTATCGTGACCAACGACACTAAATACGATTCCAGTGTTTACGATCGTCGATAATATAGTAACCCAACCAAGGGTTGGGGTTGTGTCCCAAGGGAGTGGTCTTGATAATTTGTAGCGAACTAGAATTTCATCCTAATTAGTCATAGCTAAACAAATTTACGAATAAAA
This sequence comes from Solanum chiquidenum, assembly GCA_029582725.1. Taxonomy (NCBI): domain Eukaryota; kingdom Viridiplantae; phylum Streptophyta; class Magnoliopsida; order Solanales; family Solanaceae; genus Solanum; species Solanum chiquidenum. Next base: position 4,240 of record JAJOOS010011963.1, read on the forward strand.
ACATTATAAATCAATGGGGGTGACATGAAAGTGTCAACTATCGATTTGGGGTTTTTGTCACAAAATCAAATAAAAATAGTAAAATATAAGGAAAATCAAGTATGAGGGGAGATTCTTGGGATGTGACCGCAATACAAGCTAATCTAGATTGTTGGGTACAAGCTTTCTATAGAAAATCTGTAGATTAATAGTGACTAGGCTAAGTTTCAAGTTGAAATAAATTCTCTCTCGAGCAACTTACCCCGTTTCAAATGCCTTCCTCTCAGACACCTATTTACCACATGAAGACCAGCCTACGCCTTACCCTACTCACTCTCTCGAGCTGAGTGTTAGGATATGGCACTAGGGCTCACCCTCTCGAGCTGAACCTCATGTCAACCCACTCCTTAGGCCATCAGTCTATTGGTCTTGGTTTCGCGACCTCTCTCTCGGGCAAGCCGAAAACACATGGGTGGTTTTGTATTTGCAACTACAAACCCTTTAGGTTAAACCACAACCACTAGGTGAAATCACCATCAAACTACATCTAACATATCAGCAAGCAAGACCCAACAATAATATCAACTCATATTTGCTAAATCACACCGTAAGAATGGGGGGTTTTAGCCACACATCAAGAAATAGAAAATTATACCTTCAATGATGTTGAAATCAAATGGGTATAGAGAAATAAGTCTTGATTTAGGCAAATAAAGAAGAATCAAGGAGACCCACTTCCAAGTTGGGGAAGATGAAACCCTTTCTTCTTCAAGTCTTCAAAAACCCTCTCAAACTTGAGAGAAAATAAGAGTTACAAAATAAAATATCTAATTGTGAGTATTCTAATGAATCTTGATAATTAAAACTAACATAAGGCTAGTATTTATAGTGTTCATAATTAATGCTGCAGTGGACCATTCGGCGAGGTTAGTGGGAATCGCCGATCAACTCGGTGATTCACCCATCGTCTGGTTCATCGCTTTCCTTGCTTGCCTACAACATCTATGCTTTATGGACCATTGGGCAATATAGTACTGCTTTGTAGAACTGTTCGGTGACACACCGACTGCTCCTTTTCACCGCCGATTTGATCATCTTCCTTCAGGGCTCAACGCACTGGAACAAAAGGCGGAGTAAGGCTCTTTGGCGATTCGTCAAGTGGACTTGGTGATGCTCAGGCATCCATTTCTTCACTCTTTTCACCCTTTTTGTTCCTTTTTGCGACATATTTCCCATGCTTTCCTTAAATCTTCAAATACCTGAAACTTAAGAGTTTTTATCCGTTATTGGGATAAAAGAGGCATTTGAGGACACTAATTCTATTAAAATAAGGCCCTAAATGAGTCCAATTTGAGGAATCATCAATGATCAGTCCTAATGACAAATTTCTTGGGCCACAAGTAATGTTGCTAATTACCCAAAGCCCTAATCAAGGCATACAATTCAAGATCATAAGTGGAATAATTCAAAGTAGCACCTTTTAGCTTTTCCCTAAAGTAGGCAATGGGTTTTTGTTCTTGCATTAAGACGTCTCCAATGCCTTGTTTCCTAGCATCACATTCCACTTCAAATATTTTATCAAAATCAGGTAATTGTAACAAAGGAGTGGAACTAAGCATAGATTTTAAAGCCTCAAAAGCTTTGGCTTGTTCGTCTCTCCACTTAAATGGTTTATCCTTTCGAATTACCTCTGTTAAGGGGGCTGCTATGGTACTAAAACCTTTGACAAATCATCTATAAAAACTAGACAACCCATGAAAGCTTGTAACATTGCTTATGGATTTCGGAATTGGCCAATTCTTAATAGGCTCAATTTTAGACTCATCAACTTCAACCCCTCTTGAACTCATAACAAAACCCAAGAATACAACTTCATCAACATAAAATGAACACTTATCAAGATTAGCATAAATTTGTTCCTTCCTAAGAACATCAAACACACATCTCAAATGTTCAACATGATCATGCATGGTCTTGCTATAAATCAAAATATCATCAAAATAGACAACCACAAATTTTCCTATAAAGGGTTTCATCACATGATTTATGAGACGCATAAAGGTACTAGGATCATTAGTGAGACCAAAGGTCATCACCAACCATTCATATAGACCAACCTTGGTCTTGAATGCGGTTTTCCATTTATCACCGGAGTTCATCCGGATTTTATGATAACCACTCTTAAGATCAATCTTTGAAAACACACAAAAGCCATTCAATTCATCAAGCATATCATCTAACCTAGGAATAGGATGACGATACTTTACAGTAATTTTGTTGATGACTCTGCAATCAACACACATGCGCCATGTTCCATCTTTCTTTGGAACCAATAGAACTGGCATGTCACATGGGCTCATGCTCTCCTTCACCTAACCTTTGTTGAGGAGTTCCTCAACTTGCCTTTGTATCTCCTTGGTGTCCTCCGGATTGCTTCAATAAGCCGGCTTGTTTGGAAATTGTGATCCCGACACAAAATCAATTTGGTGCTCAATTCCCCGAAGAGGGGGCAATCCACTTGGAAGCTCCTTTGGGAAGATATCCTCATAATCCTGCAAAAGAAATGAAATATAATTGGGAAGGAAAGAATGAGATTGGTTAGTTTGTAGTACATGATCCCTATGTGTGATAAGGATCAAAGAACTTTCTGACTCAATTTCCTCCCTTATCTCTTTGTAATTAGCCAACAACACTTGGGGCTTTCCTTTCAACTTCCTCATCTCCTCCTCTTCTTGGATCTCGGCCTCCACATGTTCATCTTCACACTTCTTCTTTTCCCTCGAATCACTCATCATTATATATATATCATTGACTTGAGAGGGGGACATAGGATGAAGAACATGTTTATGATCATTCAACACAAGTGAATACTTGCCTTTGGTAAGGATGGTTTTGATTTGGTGTAGCTTCTTGACTACGCGGAAAATGGAACGGTCGATTGGAACTTTGGCTATTTGAACCCAATTGATTGGGTGCAAAGCTTGGTGGAGGGTTCTCGGTGTGAGAGTAGGAGAATTAGTGTGTTCGTGCCCACTTGTAGAAGCATAAAAATAACTTGTGGTGTAGAGTCATTGGAATTGACTCGACCTTCCACAGTAGAAAGCCTACCGTCCATCCTTGCTATGTCACCTCTCACATTGTTCAACACGTCCAACAAAGTTGCCAATGTAATTTTTCCTATTAATGCTTGAATTCCTCCTCCTGCCTCCATTGTACATGCAATAAGACAAACTCACAAGCAGCAAACAACGTTAGGTTAGTAAAGAACTCGCAAACACTCTTGTTTACGCACCTTTAATTGCCTCTTAACTGCCGCGACTAATGTTGACAATTTGTTTGTACTAAGTCGATCACAAGGTATTGATTGCTACTCTTGGTTAGAAAGGATTCTTGTGTTAAGAAGAGCGGACGACTCGATAAAACAAACAAACTTGAATCAAGAATTAACTACGAAATAAAAATGAGAAAAACACGAAAAGAAAAGGCACAAACAAAGAAGTGAATTCAAGAACCAATAGCCAACAAGTAGAGTAATTACGAGTTGAAAATCGGTTTAGGATTCTAGAGAGCGTTTGAGAATCAAAAGAAAAGAAACTAGAAATTTTAAAACCTGAGATTAGGAGTAACTTGAGTTTTCGATCGCTGAATGACCTGTTTTCTTTGCCAAAAGTGAAGTTCAGCTCACCAACTTGAAGATGGACTCGCCAAACTCTACGAATGGACAAGTCAACTTGGCGATATGAGGGGAAGTTCAGCGATATGCCGAGTGGATTCGACAACCAAGGTTTGATCTTGCCGAAAAATCCAGTAGCTCCCTCAAATTGGCAGCCAATTCGGTGACCAACCTGCCCAAAGGGTGAGGCGCCGAATGGTTAGGCGATGCCCCATTTAGCTCACCCAATTGACCTCTGCATCTCCTTCAAAATTTTGGAATTTGAACTCTGGTGGTACCCCTGCACTTGTCCTTTAGTAGTTACCCCTTTAGGTAAATTCCCTCTTTAATAAGCACCTTTACTCTTTATCTTTCTTTCTTTTTAGAATCAAACTCCTTATTTTCAAAGATTCCCTTCCTTGAAGGTTTGAATGTTCTTCAAGAACTTCAAGAGCAAGATGAACACCCAAAATAAAACCCCTGAAATTTTTGTCTTGGAATTTCACAAAAATTTAGGTGAAGGCTCTCCTTGATGAGGAGAGCAACACCCAATACTTTTTAACCTTCAATTCCAAACTAAAACCTTCAGATTTTAAAACCCACTTTATCTTCTTCAAGCTTGTTCAAGTCTTCAATGGTGGATTCTTCAATAAGGTAATAAACTCCTTCCAATCTCAGCCTAAGACTCAATTATAGTTGGAGAACACTATTCCAACCTTAGAAACTCAAACAAGACTCAAATCTCAGAAACCCATTTCAACAAAATCTCAAAAACGTGATTGATAGATTTTTTTTGTTACAAAACCCCAAGACTAGAATCGTAGGAATGAATCTAGACTCAGCTCTGATACCAAATGATACGATTCTCACAAGAGAAACGACGATAATATACAAAAATAAAAAAGATGAAAAGTAAAGGATAAATAATTGGACACACAAAGTGGAAATCGAAGGCAACCTATGGGTATATTAAACCCAAAGACCTCAATTGATTAATCCTACAATAGAACCTAATTCTTACGAAAACCTCTAGGGAATCAATATCCCGAGCAACTGACATTTCTAACAAAAAGGCAACAAAAGCTTACCAAGATCTCAACACTCAAACAAGAGTTTTCAGTTTTCAACATTCAAAATTATCTAAGTCTTAAATGAACCCAAGCTAGCTATTTATAAGTTTAAGATAAAAGGGCCCAAAAGTGACCCAAAATGACAAAGGGCGAGCCAAGTTAGGCTCGCCATATGGGTTGGGCGATGCGTCGACCTGGTCGGTGAGCTTCTTTGCATGGTCTTCAGCTCAGCCACGTTCTTGAACTTTAGGCGAGCTGGGGCCATCGCCTAAGACCTTAGGCGATGCACCGAGTGGGCCCTTCTCACCGAAAGTGACTTCTTCTACAATCTTCAAGGCATGAAAGTCCTTGCTTGTCATCAACACCATCTCGAGCACCTCTATCTTCATGAATAATCCTTGCATCCTTTGAAGGTATTGACCATGGATTCTATTAAATGGCCTTGATGTAATCTGTATTGCATCAAACATCGTATGAGAGCTACTAGAAATTGCAAGAAAATGGTTCATAGAAGCGTTCACGATCCGTCAGACTTTGTACGGAATGTCTAGCCTCTCGTGAACCTCAAGTAAGTTTTTCCTACCCAAGTCATGATCACGAAAACCTCTATGGACTGTGGTGCCCTTCACAGACAACTTCACGGTCCATCATCGATAGCCCAGCACTACTAGATCTCGAGCTGACCCGCGCGTAAAGGAAAATTAATTAAAATGTATACATGCTTCCTAAAGCTGCTAGGGTCGGTTTTTCTTCATATTATCTCATCCATAACGGTTCCTCAAGGCATAAAAAAGGTTTCTATTCTCTAAAACTTCCTAACTTCATCCACGATTCCAAACCCAAATGCTTTAGTGTCAAGAAATTGAACTGACAGTCATAGTTCTCTCTTTTGGGTGAAATTTGTGATCAAATTCGAAGTAAGTTATTCCTTTTAACTTGTTATAAGTTTGATCTTATCAATGGTAAAGTTAGAAGTACTTAGTTTACTAGAATTTACCATGATTATGTGATGAACTATCATTGTTGTTATCAAATTGCTGTGGGTTGGTTTAAATTGGGTGAATTTGGTAGGTTTTATTTATGGGTATGAATTGTTTTTGTGGGTTTAGTGTTATATGATGATATTATGATTAAATTGAGTCCAAAGGGTGTAAAAAGAGTATGCCTATGTGAGTGTAACCGATAAAATTTGTTTACTTTGAGAATCAATGAGAGTTTGTGTGGATATGCTTGGATTGGGTAGAAAGTGGTCGTATTTGAATGTTTACGGTTGAATATTGATATACATGGGCTAAATTGTTGTGTAATGGTGTGATTGTGCGCTGAATATGAGTGAAATGTTGCATGGTTTGAATTTAGGGGGAAATGGGCACTGGAAATTTGTGAATTGTCAATTCACGATGGGATTCACGAACCGTGATGTCAACCACGGGCCGTGAAACCACTCGTGGTCCACACTTGGCATATGTAATACACACTTTCTACTTTCACGAGGGTCATCACGAACCGTGGTTCACTCCACGGGCTGTGAATCCTTCCATGAACATTAACCAGTGTTGTCCCCTTCTACACCTCAGCCCAAGTTTTGTTCACGATGGTCTCTACGGACCGTGGTACCCACCACGACCTGTGTAGACCCTCGTATAAAATAAATAAATAAATAAGTTATTTTTCTGTACCTTTAGTTCTATTTTTCATTTTACATTTCCAATGATAGATTGGGTGACGACATTCTTAAGGCAAGACGTCACATTGTAATTACACATGGGAAGTCTAAGTACCTGATAGTGTGTCATTTTACTAATTTTCTTACTAATTTGTTTTTATTTTTATTTTCAGGTATTATGACTCCCTGAAGTAAAGCATCAAAGGCCCGATGGTTTGGCTCAGAATATAGAACTTCAGGAATGGAAGTGAGAGATGATTAATATGGACTTCATCATAGGTTTACCAAGGTCTCATAGGCACCATGATTCTATTTGGGTGATTGTGGATCGAATGACCAAATTAGCCCAATTTTTGCCGGTGAAGATTACCCATTCTGCAGAGGATTATGCCAGGTTATATATTCAGGAGGTCGTAAGACTTCATGGAGTCCCTATTTCGATTATATCAGATAGGGTGCATAATTTACTGCACAATTTTAGAAGTCATTCTAAAAAGGCTTAAGTTCAAATGTAAATTTAAGTACTGCCTTTCATCCTCAGACTGATGTGAAAGCAGAGCGCACTATTCATACTTTAGAAGATATGTTGAGGGCTTGTGTGATTTATTTCAAAGGGAATTGGGATGATCACCTACCTCTCATTGAGTTTGCTTACAACAACAGTTAACACTCTAGCATCCAACTAGCTCCTTATGAAGCTCTCTATGGGAGAAGATGCAGATCTCCTATTGGATGGTTTGAAGTTGGAGAAGCTGGGCTGATAAGACCAGATTTAGCTCATCAAGCTATGGAGAAGGTGAAGGTGATTCAAGAGAGGTCGAAAATGGCACAGAGTCGTCAGAAATCCTACACTGATGTTAGGAGAAGGGAGTTAGAGTTCGAAGTAGATGACTGGGTATATCTCAAAGTTTCGCCCATGAAGGGGGTTATGAGGTTTGGTAAGAAGGTAAAGCTTAGTCCCCGATATATTGGACCTTATAGAATAGCCAAGAGGATTGACAGAGTAGGTTATGAATTGGAGCTACAACAAGTGTTAACAATGGTTCATCTGGTATTTCACGTCTCCATGTTAAAGAAGTGCATGGGCGATCCTTCATTGATCATACCAACTAAAAATATTGGGATCAAAGATAGCTTATCTTATGAGGAAATTCATGTTCAGATTCTAGATCGCTAAGTTCACAAGTTGAGAACATAGGAGGTAGCATCAGTCAAAGTTCTTTGGAGGAACCAATTTGTTGAGAAAGCTACTTGGGAAGCTGAGGAGGATATGAAGAAGAGATATCCACATCTCTTTGAATCTGAAGGAAGTGCAGATCAAGGTACAAATCTTCTTCTTAGTTCTCTTTAAATTATGAGTGAGCATGTTTTTTGTTTGCTTTTGCCTGTTGGGTGTTTGAATTTGATGTTACACCCTAAGCCTAGTAAGGGTAATCTCATTCGAGGAAGAATGTTCCTAAGGGGGAGATATTGTAACATCTCGTAGCTAGAAAGAACTAGAAGGAAGTTTAAAATATGGAAATAGTTATTTTTGGGAAGAATTTAAAAATCTTGAAATTTGGTAAAAGTGTTAAAGTGAGTTTTTAGTCAACTTCAAACGGCCATAATTCCTCACTCAGGATGAGTTAGGTGTGATTGTAGATATCGTTGGAAATCACTTGGAATGATCTTTCCAATGTCGCCAAGTTTGAGTGATTTCGAGTTCGTATGAATAAGTTATACCCTTCAGAAGTTGGGCTGTTCAAATAAAGAAATGTCCAATCTGGATTTTAAAGGGATATTTTAGTCTTTTCCTTGACCTACTATTTTAATCCATTTTTACGAGTTTAATATGGGTCAAATAAGATTTTAGTCAGTTTTGGAAAAGTGAATTTCGCGATAGGGTTTGGAGAAAAGAGAAAGGAGAAGAGGCAGCAAGAACGTTCAAGATACGTTCAAGATTGATCGAGATTAGTTTGTGGTTTTCGTCGGGGGTGATCCCTACAATGTATGTGAGATCACATAGCGTTGGGTTAGTTCACCCACGTGCCAAGCATGTTTAATTCAGCGTATTTTCGTCCTAAAAAGATTGAGAAATTGATGTTCTTGATAGTTATTCTTGAATTGATTTCATTCTTGAATATTAGTTGAGATTAAAGAGTTTCTTGATGATTAAGTGTTGTTTCCTTAAGTTGTTTGGGTTAGAGTTTGTGTATATGATTTGGGTACATGAATCTAAAGTGAATTTTGGAAAAAGAATCAGATTAAAATGATTTAGGATCTGAAAACGAATTGAAAAATTCATCATTCATACCTGGGGAGGGCCAGGCGCGGTGCGCCCCATCTGCACCTAAAGGTCTGGGGCGGCGCGCCTACAGTGCACCCAAAATGAGCCTCAGTAAGTTGGGATCTGGCGTGGGCTAGTTTTCAGAAAAGAGTAATCGTTTTCTAAATGAAGCAAGAGAGGAAACTTTGATTTCCAAGATAGCCTTTGAGCTATGTTTTTGAGCACTAATCTCAAATCACAGAAGAAGTATGTTTTTAAATTTTGGGAGTAGTATTGAGCACCGATATGGGGGAGAGTTCAGACAAATCACAGCCCTCATAAACCATGTAGCCATCATGGGTAGAAAAGGGTCATACTTTTTAGATGAATCCCTTTTGCATAGACTAGTTGATCCACTTAGTAGTTTAGGTCCTATTCCCTTGGCAAGGTATATGATGCTCTGGCAGAATGAGGGATATCGTTGTATCATCACAATAACTCTTACGTGATGTTTGTCGGTTAGAGAAACTCCCACAGAAGTTATTATATTCTTATATACACAGTTATTTGTATCTTTGCATATACACAGAGTTGACATCATGTTTTAAACAGCCTTTCTTTATATTGCACTTGTTTTAAACTGCTTTATATTGAAATGAGTTCAGTTATGTTGAGCCAGGTAAGTTTTTCAGTTCCTTTCAGATTTTTTTCAAGCCTATGTTGTTTTAGCATTCCAACTCGTATACTCGTACATTCAATGTACTGATGCCAGTTGGCCTGCATCGTCTTATGATGTAGATACAGGTAACTAGGATCGGCATCCAGCGCATCGTTGATCTAATGAGCAGTTAGAGTCTGTTGGTGACCCTCTTTGCATTCCAAAGGACTCATTTTCATTGTTTTTAGTTTAGTATTAGTTCATTAGGATGTCGTGGGCCTGTCTCAAAATCCTTGTCAGTTGTTTAGAGGCTTCATAGACAGATAATCAATTAGTTAATTTAGTTGTCTTTACTTTTCGTTTCATATGTTTAAGACTTGAGTTTGACTTAATTTCCAGTTGAATGTTCCTTTATTATATTCTAGTTTCTTCATAGATGTTTATGTGATGAGTTAAGTCTTCCACTGAGTTAGTAAGCCAGGCCAAGGGTCTGCTTGAGGCCAGCAATAGTCTTCGAGTGCCAATCCTGCCCAGAGTGTAGGCTCGGGGCATGACAAACTTGGTATTAGAGCACAGAGTTCAAGATTCCTAGGAAGTCTATGAAGCCGTGTCTGTAGAGTCCTAGTTATCGGTGTGAAGCACGCCACATCTATAATTAAAAGGTTGCAACACTTAGGAAAATTTCTCATTTTTTTCACACTTATTTCGTGCGTTAGAGTTTGATCTCTAAAAAGTTTCCCTCTAATTCGTGCTTGTGCGTGCTTTTCAGATAATCATGCCTCCACGAAGAGCTGTCAGAGGACGTCCTACTAGATGTAATGTTGAGGAGCAAGAGTTAACTAATGCACTTGAAGTCAACCTCAAGGGGAAGTTACTAATGTTCAATTAGGATATTGAGTCAAGTTGTGACTAACCAAGTTGGTCAGCAAATGGGAGCTCGATAGGAAGAAGCTGACACTTCAAGGATTCGTGAGTTCTTGAGGATGAACCCTCCATGTTTCACGGGTTCGAGCACTACTGAGGATCCAGAGAACTTCATTGAGGAGTTGAAGAAGGTATTTGAGGTCATGCATGTTGCTGATGCTGAGCGAGTTGAACTAGCTGTATATCAACTAAAGAATGTTGCTAGGGCTTGGTTTGACCAATGGAAGGAGGGTAGAGCGTAGAATGCACCACCTGCGAGTTGGGCTTGTTTTGAGGAGGCTTTCTTGGGGCGTTTCTTTCCCCCAGAACTGAAAGAGGCTAAGGTACGAGAGTTCCTCACACTTAAGCAAGATTCTTTTAGTGTTCATGAGTATGGGTTGAAATTCACCCAACTGTCTCGCTATGCTCCGGAAATGGTTGCGGACATGAGGAATAGGATGAGTCTGTTTGTTGCTGAGTTGTCCCATCTATCAAGAAAAGACGTTCGGGCAGCAATGCTTATTGAGGACATGGATATTTCGAGGTTGATGGTCTATGTGCAGCAAGTAGAGGAAGAGAAGCGAGGGATAGAGAGGAATTCAAGAACAAGAGGGCTAAGACAGGGAATGAGTCCGGGCAGCAGAAGAGTAATGCCAACCGATCATCTTTCCAACAGAAATAGAAGGGACCTGCTCCATCTTCTGCTATTGCACCTGCACCTAGGAACAAAGGTGAGTACAATGGTCAAAATTCCAGAGCTAAGACTTTTTATTCTCAAGGTCGTGTGGCGCAAGGGAGTAGTAAGCCTCCTGTATGCGCTAAGTGTGGTAGGAATCACTCAGGTACTTATCGTGAGGGCTCTACTGGTTGTTTCAAGTGTGGTCAGAATGGGAATTTCACGCGAGAGCGTCCAAAGAACTAGCAGAGAAATGGTAGTGGTGGTAATAGAGACCAGTCTTCTTAAGTAGCTCCACCAGACAGAGCTGCACCTAGAGGGGCTACTTCCGGTACTGGCGGAGGAACAAACCACTTATATGCTATAACAGTCGCCAAGAGCAAGAGGATTCACCAGATGTTGTCATTGGTATAATTCAAGTCTTTGACTTTACTGTTTATGCTTCGCTATATCCAGGATCGAGTTTGTCTTTTGTAACTCCTTATGTTGCTATGAACTTTGATGTTCTTCCTGAGCAACTTAGTGAACCATTCAGTGTCTCTACGCCTATTGGTGAGTCTATTCTAGCAGAGAGAGTCTATCGTGATTGTCCCATTTCCGTCAATCACAAGAGTACCATGGTTGACTTAATTGAGTTAGACATGGTAGATTTTGATGTCATTCTTGGTATGGACTGACTTCATGCCTGTTATGCCTCAGTTGATTGTAGAGCTCGAGTAGTCAAGTTTCAGTTTCCAAATGAGCCAGTCTTAGAGTGGAAAAGAAGTTCAGTAGTGCTTAAGGGTCGTTTCATTTCGTACCTTAAGGCAAGGAAGTTAGTTTCTAAGAGGAATGTCTATCACTTAGTCCGAGTTAATGACTCAAGTGTTGAGGTACCTCCTATTCAGTCAGTTCCAGTAGTAAAAAGTTTCCAGAAGTCTTTCTAGATGATCTTTTTGGAGTTCCTTTTGAGAGAGAGATAAACTTCGGTATAGATCTTCTTCCAGAGACTCGTCTGATATCTATTCCGCCATATAAAATGGCACCAACAGAGTTGAAAGAACAGTTAAATGATCTATTAGATAAGGGCTTTATTCGACCAAGTGTCTCACCTTAGGGGCTCCGGTCTTATTTTTGAGGAAGAATGATGGTTCCCTTAGGATGTGTATAGATTACCGTCACTTGGACAAGGTTACCATCAAGAACAAGTATCCTCTTCCAAAGATTGATGATCTTTTCGATCAGCTTCAGGGTGCTTCTTGTTTCTCAAAAATCAACCTCAGATCAGATTATCATTAGTTGAAAGTAACGGAGTGTGATATTCCCAAGACAACAATCAGGATCCGTTATGGTCACTATGAGTTTCTGGTCATGTCGTCGGTTTAACTAATGCACCAACACCGTTCATGGATCTTATGAATAGAGTCTTCAAACCTTATTTAGATATGTCTGTTATCGTCTTCATTGATGACATACTAATCTATTCAAGAAATGAAGAAAATCATGCTAGCCATCTCCGAATAGTTCTTCAGACTTTGAAAGATAAGGAGTTGTATGCTAAATTCTCTAACTGTGAATTTTGTCTTGAGTCTATGGCATTCTTAGGCCATATTGTGTCTGGAGAGGGAATTAAAGTTGATACTCAAAAAATTGAGGTAGTGCAGAATTGGCCTAGACCCACATCTCCAACTGATATTAGGAGTTTCTTGGGCTTGGCTGGATATTATAGAAGGTTCGTAGAGGGGTTCTCATAAATTTTGTCCCCTTTGACCAAGTTGACTCAGAAGACAACTAATTGTCAATGGTTTGAAGCTTGTGAGAAGAGCTTTCAGGAATTGAAAAAGAGGTTGACTACTGCCCCAGTTTTGACCTTACTAGAAGATACTCAAGGTTTTATGGTGTATTGTGATGCATCTAAAGTTGGTTTGGTTTGTGTGTTAATGCAGAATGACAAAGTTATAGCTTATGCCTCCAGACAGTTGAAAGTTCACGAGAAGAACTATCCAACCCATGACTTAGAGTTGGCTGCAATAGTATTTTCTTTGAAGATATGGCGTCACTATTTGTATGGTGTTCATGTTGATGTATTCACTGATCACAAGAGCCTTCAATATGTGTTCACTCAGAAAGAGCTTAATCTCAGATAAAAGAGGTGGTTAGAATTACTCAAGGATTATGACATGAGTATTCTTTGTCACCTAGGTATGGCTAATGTTGTTGATGATGCTTTAAGCTGGTTGTCTATGGGTAGCATCGCCCATGTTGAGGAAGAAAAGAGAGAGTTAGAGAAAGATGTCCATATACTTGCACGATTAGGAGTTCGACTAATGGATTCCACAGAAGGAGGAGTAGTGGTGATGAATGGGGCTGAATCATCATTAGTTTCAGAAGTGAAAGAAAAGCAAGACCAAGATCCCATTTTGCTTGAATTGAAGGCGAATCTACATAAGCAAAAAATATTAGCTTTTGAACAAGGGGGAGATGGTATATTGTGATATCAAGGTAAATTGTGTGTACCAATGGTGGATGGACTCCAAGAGAGGATCATGGAGGAAGCTCATAGCTCCAGATATTCCATTCATCCAGGTTCCACAAAGATGTATCGTGACTTGAGAGAGGTGTATTGGTGGAATAGTATGAAGAAGGGCATTGCAGAATTTGTTGCTAAGTGTACAAATTGCCAACAAGTTAAAGTAGAGCATCAAAGGCCCGGTGGTTTGGCTCAGAATATAGAACTTCAGGAATGGAAGTGGGAAATGATTAATATGGACTTCATCATAGGTTTAACAAGATCTCGTAGGCAACATGATTCTATTTGGGTGATTGTGGATCAAATGACCAAATCACCCTATTTTTTCCCGGTGAAGACTACCCATTCAACAGAGGATTATGTTAGGTTATATATTCAGGAGGTGGTAAGACTTCATGGAGTCCCTGTTTTGATTATATCAGATAGGGGTGCACAATTTACTGCACAATTTTGGAAGTCATTCCAAAAAAGCTTGGGTTCAAAGGTGAATTTAAGTACTGTCTTTCATCCTCAGACTGATGGGCAAGCAGAGCACACTATTCAGACTTTAGAAGATATGTTGAGGGCTTGTGTGATTTATTTCAAAGGGAATTGGGATGATCACCTACCTCTCATTGAGTTTGCTTACAACAATAGTTAACACTCTAGCATCTAAATGGCTCCTTATGAAGCTCTCTATGGGAGAAGATGCAGATCTCCTATTGGATGGTTTGAAGTTGGTGAAGCTGGGTTTATAGGACCAGATTTAGTTCATCAAGCTATGGAGAAGGTGTAGGTGATTCAAGAGAAGTTGAAAATGGCACAGAGTAGTCAGAAATCCTACGCTGATGTTAGGAGAAATGAGTTAGAGTTTGAAGTAGATGATTGGGTATATCTCAAAGTTTCTCCCATGAAGGGGGTTATGAGGTTTGGTAAGAAGGGAAAACTGAGTCCCCGATATATTGGACCTTATAGAATAACCAAGAGGATTGGCAAAGTAGCTTATGAATTGGAGCTACCACAAGAGTTAACAACGGATCATCCGGTATTTCACGTCTCCATGTTGAAGAAGTGCATGGGCGATCCTTCATTGATTATACCAACTGAAAATATTAGGATCAAAGATAGTTTATCTTATGAGGAAATTCCTGTTCAGATTCTAGATCGCCAAGTTCACAAGTTGAAAACAAAGGGGGTAGCATCAGTCAAAGTCCTTTGGAGGAACCAATTTTTTGAGGAAGCTACTTGGGAAGCTGAGGACGATATAAAGAAGAGATATTCACATCTCTTTGAATCCAAAGAAAGTGCAGATCAAGGTACTAATCTTCTTCTTAGTGCTCTTTAAATTATGAGTGAGCATGTTGTTTGTTTGCAGTTTCCTGTTGGATGTTTGAATTTGATGTTACACCCTAAGCCTAGTAAGAGTAATCTCATTCGAGGAAGAATATTCCCAAGGGGGAGATATTGTAACATCTCACAACTATAAAGAACTAGAAGGAAGTTTAAAATCTGGAAATAGTTATTTTTGGGAAGAATTTAAAAATCTGGAAATTTGGTAAAAGTGTTAAAGTGAGTTTTTTGTCAACTTCAAATGGCCCTAATTACTAACTCAGGATGAGTTAGGTGTGATTGTAGATATGGTTGGAAATCACTTTGAATGATCTTTCCAACGCCGCCAAGTTTGAGTGATTTCGAGTTCGTATGAGCATATTATACCCTTCGGAAGTTGCACTGTTCAAATAAGGAAATGTCCAATCCGGATTTTATAGAGGTATTTTAGTGTTTTCCTTGACCTATTATTTTAATCCATTTTTACGAGTTTAATATGGGTCAAATCAGATTTTAGTCAGTTTTGGAAAAGTGAATTTCACGCTAGGGTTTGGAGAAAAGAGAAAGGAGAAGGGGAAGCAAGAACGTTCAAGATTCGTTCAAGATTGGTCGAGATTAGCTTGTGGTTTTCGTCGGGGGAGATCCCTACAAAATATGTGAGATCACATAGTGTTGGGTTAGTTCACCCACGCGCCAAGCATGTTTAATTCAGCGTATTTCGTCCTAAAAAGCTTGAAAAATTGATGTTCTTGATAGTTGTTCTTGAATTGATTTCGTTCTTGAATATGAGTTGAGATTAAGGAGTTTATTGATGATTAAGTATTGTTTCCATGAATTGTTTGGGTTAGAGTTTGTGTATATGATTTGGGTACATGAATCTAAAGTGAATTTGGGAAACAAATCGGATTAAAATGATTTAGGATCAGAAAATAAATTGAAAAATTCGTCATTCATACCTGGGGAGAACCAGGCGCAACGCGCCCCATTTGCGCCAGAGGGTCTGGGGTAGCGCGCCTGCAGTGCACCCAAAATGAGCCCCAGTAAGTTGGGGCCTGGCGCGGCGCTCCCCGGATGCGCCCGGATCAGCTGTTTTCACCTAGTTTTCGTCGTTCAGTCTGTTTAAGTTCTTTTTAAAGTGTATTAACACTTCCCATCGATTCTAACTACTCTAAATGACTTCTAAACATCTAGAAATCATCCAGAAACATGAATCATAACCTTGAATCCATAAATTTAAATTCAATGAAAGTCAAGATCCAAGTCTAGAATGTTCTCAGACTCTTTTCAATAAGTCTTTTGCAAATGCTTTTAACCTTGTTTTAAGACTTAAAGTTCAAGTTGAGTAAAGAGTAAAGAGTAAAGGTTGAAGTTCATTTCTTCAAAAGTATATGGGGACTATGTATTCCCAAAAGGGTTTAAAATGTTTTCACATTTAAACAAGAAAAGGAAACCTCGATTTCCAAAGAGCCTTTGGGCTAGATTTGAGAAAAGAGTAATCTCTTTCTAAATGAAGCAAGAGGGGAAACTTTGATTTCCAAGTTAGCCTTTGAGCTAAGTTTTTGAGCACTAATCTCAAATCACAGAAGAAGTATGTTTTTAAACATAAGAGCTTATATTATATTTTTGGGAGTAGTGTTGAGCACCGATATGGGGGAGAGTTCAGACAAACAGCCCCCATTAACCATGTAACCATCATGGGTAGAAAAGGGTCATACTTTTTAGATGAATCCCTTTCGCATAGACTAGTGGATCCACTTAGTAGTTCAGGTCCTATGCCCTTGGCAAGGTATAGGATGCTTTGGCAACATGAGGAAAATCGTTATACCATCACAATAGCTCTTACGTGATGTTTGTCGGTTAGAGAAACTCCCACAAAAGTTATTGTATTCTTATATACACAGTTATTTGTATCTTTGCACACACAGAGTTGACATCATGTTTTAAATATCCTTTCTTTATATTGCACTTGTTTTAAACTGCTTTATATTGAAATGATTTCAGTTATGTTGAGTTGAGTTGAGCCAGGTAAGTTCTTCAGTTTCTTTCAGATTCTTTTCAAGCCTATGTTGTTTTAGCATTCCAACTCGCATACTCGTACATTTAATATATTGATGCCAGTTGGTCTGCATCATCTTATGATGCAGATACAGGTAACTAGGATCGGCATCTAGCGCATCGTTGATCCAGTGAGCAGTTCAGAGTCTGTTGGTGAGCCTCTTTACATTTCAGAGGACTCATTTTCATTATTTTCAGTTTAGTATTAGTTCATTAGGATATCGTGGGCCTGCCCTGACATCCATCTCAGTTGTTTAGAGGCTTCATAGATAGAAAGTCAGTTAGTTAATTTAGTTGTATTTACTTTTCGTTTCATATGTTAAAGACTTGAGTTTGACTTAATGGACCGTTGAATGTTCCTTTATGATATTCAAGTTTCTTCATAAATGTTTATGTGATGAGTTAAGTCTTCCGCTTAGTTAGTAAGCCAGGCCAAGGGTCCGCTTGAGGCCAGCAATGGTCTTCGAGTGCCAGTCCCGCCTAGGGTGTAGGCTCGGGGCGTGACACAACTATAAATAGTTAATATGATAATAACTAAAAGAAAACTAATCTCCTAATAATCAACTGAAGTCTCTGACCCATTAAAAGCAGATCCTGAGACACGTCACAACATCTTTCTTCTTTCTTAACCATCCACCTCTTTGGTTGAGGATTATTAGTGGTTTCATTAATGGTAACGGTTGAGAGTTGGTTGATCTTCCTCCAGGAAATAAACCTTTGGGTTCAAAGTGGATCTACAAAAGGAAAACAAAGTTGATGAAACTATTGACAAATACAAAGCAAGACTTGTTGTCATAGACTTTAGACAATAAGAAAACCTTGATTATTTTGACACATAATAGCCACTAACTAGGACTACATCAATTCAGATGTTAATTGCGCTAGTTGCGGTATATGGCTTTCAAATTCGTCAAAATGGATGCGAAAACATTTTTTTTTAAATGGAGAATTGGAGGAAGAAATTTACATGGAACAACCCGAGGGTTTTGTGGTTCCTGGTAAAGAAAAGAAAGCATGTAAACTTTTTAAGTCACTTTGTGGACTAAATATAAGTGCCCAAATAATGACATGTGAAGTTTAACCAAACTATGTTGGCAAATGAATTCAAGATTAATGATGTGATAAATGTTTTTACATTAAAAACACACCAAATTACAAGGTCATTGTTTGTTTTTATGTTGATGACATTTTGATCATCAAAAGAGACATTTCTGACATAAATGCTACTAAGCATATGCTAGAAAGTAACTTCGTTATGAAAGACATTGAAGTTACTGATGTGATTGAAAAGATACTTGACAAGTTCAAGTATCTGAATTTCAATATCGATAAGACTCCAATAAATGTAAGCTTTGTAATTCAAAAGAATGAAGACAAAAGTGACTTACAATTGGATTATGTTAGAGTATTGAGAAATCTGATATATATCATGAAGTGTACGCGATCATATATAGCATGTACTATTAGTAAACTGAGTCGATTCACGAGTAATATCAATCAAACTCATTGGATGACAATGAAAAAAGTTTTGGAGTATTTAAAACATACTTAAAACTATTGCTTTGCATTATAACTAATATTCAATAGTATTGGAAGAATATAGTGATGTAGATTGAATCACCAGGTCAAATGAAGTCAAATCCACGAGTGGATATGTACTTTCTCTTGGTGGAGGAGAAGTCTCTTGGAAATAATCCAAACAAAAATGTATCACTCTCTCTACTATGAAATATGAGTTTATCACTCTAAATAAGGCTGGTGAAGAAATTGAATGACTCCGAAATTTCTTGAATGATTTTTTGCCCAAACCTTTAGCTCTAGTATACATACACTGTGTGAGTTAATTTGCAATAGGTAGGGCATGAAGCATGATGTATAACAGAAAGTCTCATCATATATGACGTAGACATAATATCGTTAGAGAAAAATTCTCTAGTGGAATTATCCTAATTGACTATATAAAGTCAAAGGATAATGTATCAGATCCACTTATAAAAGGCCTAACTAGAGAGGGAGTTGATAGATTATCCAAGGGAATGGGACTATGGCTGAGGATAAGTCATTGTGGCGGTAACTCTACCTAGAAGACTGGAGATCCCAAGATCTAAGTTCAAGGAGATCAAACAAAGTCATTGATGACGTTTCAACATTGTCAAAAAAAAATTATAGTTCATTCTCATGCTAAGACAATGTTAAGTAACAAGGATAAAGACATTAGGACTTTTTAATGGTTTCTAAGTTTGATACAGAGTCTATCAAATGGTGTATCTACAAAATAACACATTTAGAAATCACCTATGTAAGTGTGAAGTGTAAGTCGCTTTAAGGAGAATCCGGTAAGGCCACTTCTGTACGCACTTATAAACTAAGATGTGTTCAAGGCTGAAACGAACAAAACAATAAGAACCAAAACAATTCAAGAGGTTATTATGTGACTTATGTTGTCTAGGTATAAACCAAAGCTCAACGGTTCAAAGATATCAAATCTACCAATTGACCGAATTTATCCGATATATGTTCACTATGAAAAGTTCAAAAGGAAATCCACTTATCCAGATGCAATCAATCCTGACTTATGAATCACACAATTTTTCATGCATGTGTTTTAACAATAGTCATTCCATATTCATGTAGGGGATTGTTGGGTTTTAAAGGTGTGAACAAGAAATGAATGGTTGTGACTCTCATGAATGGTTGTGACTCTCATGAATGGTTGTGACTTTGCCGAAGGGTTGTGACCTTTATGAAAGGTTTTGTCTTTTCTAAAGGGTTATGACCGTTTGAAAGGTTGAGCCTTTTCCAAAGGATTATAACCTTTTTGAAAGGTTGTCTTTTTTTCCAAAAAGTTGTGACCTTTTTCCCTTTTTTGGTTATAAATAGAGAGGTGTTCTCTCATTTTTCTACATAGAATTATTCTCTTCTCTTGCATACAATTCTTACAAAACAAAATCGATCGATCGATTGTGTCTGTGTGTGTGATTTTTTGCTGTCATTTTGAGTTTGTTGAAATTATTGAAGTTTGAGGTATCGCTACTTCTTTAATGGTTAATCCGTTTTATCTTGGAAGGAATTAATCTACAACCTCAGGTACTTGAGGGAATTAAGTTTCTTAAGGACACACAGTGGGTTCTGTGGACTCGGATAGTTCTTTTATTTTTTCTTTTCATCTTTAATTATTTTTGTTTTGCTAATCTGAATACATGAGACAACATATAGTATCCTTAGAAGTCTTGATCAATCCTCCTCCCTTTGAACTGTCTTTTAGGGTATGATTTAGTCTGGAAGCCTGAATGTACATGCAGATATTATATTAATTTTTAGTCTGAAAATGAAGAGTGTGATAGCGCGGATGAAGTTTTAGGTCCTCAAAATGATATTAGTTGTCGTTGATAGACACACTAGTCACACTTCTTTGATGATAGGGACCATTAGAGGGGAGGAGATGCCAACAATAATATTATTGCCACCTGTGGTGATAGTTAAGTTTTCAATGGTGAAGTAGGGTTTAAACTCTCCACAAATAAGTAAAACAATTGTTGAGAAAGAGCTAGAAAAAAGGACAAGTACTCAACAAGAAAAGAGAAAGCTTGAATTATGTTGAAAATGAAAGTGTAATGAATTGCGAAGATGCAAAGTATATATGGGTTTCAAAAAGTTAATGGAAATCATTCCCTCGGTAGCCAGCAGTAAAAATTGTTCCACTCATTGATCGCTACCTTGAGACCGAGCCCTGCCTCTCACCTTTCGGTTCATTGCAAGGAAAGACTAAAAAGAAAAAAGGAAGCTTTCGGCGGACACAAGCCCTCGGGACTTGACACTTGGACACCGGGAAGCTTGCCCCAGGGTCCTTCGTTTGGAACTGCCCTTTTCCTTTCCAAAGTGGAATTCCTCCTCCTTGATCATTAATTATGAGGAGGCGTGTGTTACTTAATTAATGAGAGAAGACCTTTCATATCCTTTCCATACATAAAGAAAAGATAGATTTTTCCACATTACAGATATAATTCAATGAATACCTAGAAAATGGAAGGATTATTTGATGTTGGTCAAAATATAGATTTGACAGTTGAACATATCAAAAGATGCCATGTAGCAATTGAAGTCCAAGTGAATTTAGTTAATTAAGAATGATATGTGTCATAATTATAGATTATATCTTGAAAATTGATATTATTCATTCAAGACTCCGAGCAATGATGCAAGCTAGTCTAGCTCCAGATGGCTGAATTCAAAAGAATTTTAACAACTAGTCAAGGTAGACTTCTTTAATAACTGTTTTGAAAAAATTCGAGACTCACTCCAACAGTTTTTCAATCCTATACTTAATGATTCATACGTGCAAATAATGATCCTTATGAGGGTCTTAGAACACGCAATGCATTATTAACACCATATGAAAGTGGACTAACATTGACAAGAATTGAAATCGGGAAAAAAATGCTCCATATTTGCTTACCATTATAGCATTCCGCATTTTAAGCTTCAATTTTTGACATATCTCTTAAACAGAAAGTATTAAGCAGTATTACTAACCAACACAAGGCATTGCCATATAAATGAATTTTAATTTTCTCCCTTCATCGGGAAACATGGACTGCTTCTGTTAACCAAGAAACTTCATGTGCTCCACACTCTTGCATTTCGAAAACGTAATGCTCTTCCCTTCAGATACCCAAAACGACATCAATTCCTCAGAGAACCTGTGAACCAACCTCGAAGAGAATATATCACTGGTACCACAACTGAGAATGTAACACCCCAGAATTTTTTTCGAACTAAGACTCGAACTGTTCTTCGTAGTGAGTGAGATTTTACCAAGGAATTCAAAATTTCTTAAGTGTTAAGGTCACTAGATGTAGCATCTTGATTTCCAAAAATAAATAAATTGGAAATAGCAAAATCTGAAATTTTGCAAGTTAAGCTAAGTATGAGTTTTGGGTCGACTTCGAACAACCATAACTCCTAGCTCAGGATGAGTTAGGTGTGCCACCAGATACCGTAGAAAAGATCTTTGAATTATATTTCCAACGCCATCGAGTTTGCTCAGTTTCAAGTTTGTATGAGGGAGATATGTCCATTTGAAGTTGGGTTGTCTAGATAAGAAAAGTCAAAACCAGATTTTAGAGGGGTATTTTGGTCCTTTCCTTACCCAATCAGGTTTAATTCATTTTTAGTAATATTTTAGGGGTCTAATCCTATCAGGTTCAGTTTTATAATCCTAATATACGCCTAGGGTTTTAGTTGAGAGTTCAAGAAGAGAAAAGAAGAAGAGAAAAGAGGAGAAAAGAGGAAAGGATCAAAGCGTTCGTCGAGAGTCTTGCATTTTGTTGCGGATTTTTGCCATGGGTTTAATCCCTAAGAGGTATATAAGCTTCCATAGTGTTGGGTTTTTTCACCCACACACCAAACATGTTATTTTCAGCGTAATTTCATTCTCAAAGGTTGAAGGATTTAAGTTCTTGATAGGTGTTCTTGAAGTTCATTCCAAATCTTGTTTTGTTGGGGTTTTGATGATTTCTTGAGATGAAAGTGATTGTTTCTAGTGGATTAGTGTGTACTTAGGTTGGGTAATTGAATCTAAGGAAAAATTGAGAAAATAAATTGATTAAAAGTTATTTAGGATCAGAAAACGAGAGGCAAAATTCATCGAACTTGGCCTGGGAAGAGGCTAGGCCGGCGCGCTACAGATACGCCCAAGGGGCTGGGGTGGTGCCCTTGCAGTGCGCCCATACGCAGCCTCTGAAGTTTGGGGCTGGTGCCCCGAACCCGGAACGCGCCAGGGTCGCTTGCCCCCACTTCTTTTCCGTCGGTTGTCCCATTTGAGCTCCTTTGTAGTGCATCTTCACCCCTTTATATTCTAAACACTTTAAACTACTTCCAAACACTTATAAATCATTCATAACATGTATCATAACCTTGAATTAATAATTCAAATTTAAGGTAAAGTTAAGAGTTAAGTGATATACCGTGAGTTTACGATATTTCTAATACATTTCACTTACAAGTTGTGTGTGTCTAGGGCCTTTGGTATTGGTTTTTATGTGTTTTTATCATATTTTGCAGGAAATATGTTCAGGCGCGGAATTAAAGAGACAGCTGAAAGAAATGCAAAAAAGGGCATCTACGAAGGTGATCTACGGACCGTAGGTCCATTGACGCTCCGTAGATGGTGGTTGTAGATCAGCAGCCAAGGCATGGAAGGCAAATCAGAGAAATCTGACCAAGTGTGGAACCACAGTGACCATTGACGGTCCGTAGATTGATCTACGGACGGTACTGTTGATCCATAGATTGATACTGCGAGGGTTCCAGTACCTTATTTTTGAAGATTCTAAGTATGGAGCTACGGAGAGAGATTGACGGACCGTAGATCGATCTACGGTCCGTACTGCAGTTCCGTCGTTTGCTTCAGCGAAGCTGATTTTTGGAAGCTGAAATATTTTCTAAGTCTTGGCTGACGGAAGGGACTCACGAACCGTAGATCCATTGACGGTCCGTGAGTCAGTCTCGTGGAATGAAGACGCATGCCTGTAACAAACTTTCCTTATTTTGTTCCCTTTTTATTTAGGACTTGTTTTCGATAAATAGGGCATGTAAACCTCATTTTTGGGGGTTAGACATTAATATATTTTTCTAGTTCTTGACTTGGGAGACTAACTTGCAACTTTAGCAATTCTTAATTTCCTAAGCTCGTTTTGAAGATTTTGGGGTTGCAATTCAAGTTGAATTTCAGGGTTTATTCTTCTTCTTACGTAAGTTCATAATTCTTTTATCTAAAATAATGAATTGTGTTCATATGATTATGGGTAACTAAACTCCACAACTAGGGTTGTGGGAACCATGAGCGATTAACAATGTATGAATAGTAAATAAGCAATCCTTGAATAGTGTTTTGCATGCATTGATAATTCTTTCATCTAGAAGTTTTTTTAACGAGTGCACGCGTTAGAACTCGCCTTGTTGCTACTTGCCGGACCAAGGAGGTAATCAACAAGAAAAGAATTATCAACATAGATTTAGTGTG
>JAJOOS010011964.1:0-19435 GCA_029582725.1 Solanum chiquidenum
GTTTTAGTTGAGAGTTCAAGAAGAGAAAAGAAGAGAAAAGAGGAGAGGATCAAGCGTTCGTCGAGATTCTTGCGTGTTGTAGCGAATTTTCGCCATGGGTTTGATCCCTAAGAGGTATGTAAGCTTCCATAGTGTTGGGTTAGTTCACCCATACGCCAATCATGTTATTTTCAGCGAAATTTCATTCTTGAAGTTGAAAGATTAGAGTTCTTGATGAGTCTTTGATATAGGTGTTCTTGAAGTTCATTCTAAATCTTGTTGTGTTGGGGTTTTGATGATTTCTTGAGATGAAAATTTAGTAATTTGAGTGTTGTTTTGAGTATATTAGAGTGTAATTATGTTAAGTAATCGAATCCAAGTGATTGGGGAAGAAACCGTTCGATTCTAGGCGAGTTAAGGTGATTAGAAAACGAGCAAAGATAGTTGTCGAAGTTTTCTGGGTTGGGGCCTGGCGTGTCACACCAGCCAGAGCGCCCCAACCACTTCTCTGGATGTTAGGGGCTGGCGTCCCACGCCACTCAGAGCGCCAGGCCGGGGTCGCATGCCCCCACCCATTTTTCATCGTTTCGTCCGTTTGAATTCTTTCAAAGGGTACCTTTATTCCCCTTTGATTCTAAACAGTCTAAGCTACTTCTAAACACCTAAAAATCATTCATAACATGATCCTAACCTTAAATTCATAATTCAAATTCAAGGTAGAGTTGAGAGTTAAGTTTTGAGATTCTTTCGAACATTCTAAGAAAGTCCATTTGCGTTCTTTCGAGGAGCCTTCTACAACTTCTAGTAACTTGTTTCAAGACTCGAGCAAGTGAGTATGAGGATGAAGAGAATGTATTCATGAGTCTACTTTGTCATCATGAGATCTTTCATAGCATGAACCATAACTCTTGAATTCATAATTCACATTCAAGAGAGAGTTAAGAGTAGAATTCCAAAAAGTTTTAAGTTCAATTATGAATCCTGTGAGATCCATAATCGATTTGAGTTACATTTTGAGAAAGTAAGTATGAGAATGAGAAGAGTTGTATCATGAGGTCCATAATGTTATGTAGACCTACGAGTCAAGTCGTTCATGCCCATAAATTCCGCATGAACTTCATAAGTTGAGTATCTATGAGAGGAGTAATATATCTAAGTCTTAAGTCTTAAGTATTGAGTTTCTAACCCATTTGAGATTACATTCCTAATCATGGGATTATTACATGTTACCCATGAAGTTCTTCAGTTGGGTTATTCATGTCCATAATTCCGCATGAACCCTATAAGTCGAGCAGTCTTAAAACGAGAAGTATCTTTGAGTCCTTGAGTTAAGTAGTTCATGCTCATAAATTCTGCATGAACCCTCTGAGTTGAGCATTCTTGAAGTGAGTAGTATTATTGAAGTTCTTGAGTTCCAAGTATTGAGTTCTATCTATGGTTATTGAAAATCTTGCATTGAGTCGTTCACGTCCATAATTCGGCATGAACCATATTTTAAGAAGTCTTTTACAAATGTTTTAACTTTGTTTTAAGACTTAAGTTCTGAGTTAAGCAAATAGTAAATAGTAAAGAGTTGAGTTCATTTCTTCAAAAGAGTATATCGAGACTATGTATTCCCAAAGAGTAAATATTTTCACATTTAAACAAGAAAGGAAACTGAGATTTCAAAAGAGCATTTGAGGTAGTTTTTCAGTAAAGAGGAAACTATGATTTCTAAGAGAGCTTTTAAGCTAAGTTTTGAGTAATTATCTCAAACCAAAGAAAGAGTTTTATTTTTACAAACATATGAGCTAAGTATATTTTGGGAGTAGTATTGAGCACCGATATGGGGATGCGAGTTCAAATAACTCAAGTCTCCATAAACCATGTAGCCATCATGGATAGTAAAGGATCATACTTTTTAGATGACTCCTTAAGATGCTTTTAGCATAGACTAGTGGATCCACTTAGTGAGTTAGGTTCTATACCCCGGGAAAGGTATAGGATGGTCCTTGGCAGCGTGAGGTAAGACATTGTATCACCACTTAGGCTCATAGTGGTGGTTGTCGATTAGAGAAACTCTCACAGAAACTATATTACTTTATTATATGAGTAAAGTTGAGTTTGTTATTACATTTTCTTTAATGAACTAAGTTGTTTTTTATTGTTTTAAAAGCTTTCTATATATTGCATATGTATTGTTGTTTTATATTGAGTTGAGTACCCAGAGTCGAGTATCATATTTTTTAGTTGAGTATCTAATCTCTGTGTTGAGTATCTTATTCTTGAGTACTTCTGAGTTAAGTAAGTTGAGTAGTTTTGAGTATCCTTGAGTATTTCTTGAGTTGAGTAAGTTTGAAAAAAAGTAAGGGAAAATGCATAAGTACCCCCCAGCCTATGCCCGAAATCTCTGAGACACACCTAACCTTTACTAAGGTCCCATTACCCCCCTGAACTTATTTTATATATAATTTTTTACCCTTTTTCAGCTTACGTGGCACTATCTTGTGGGCCCAACGCGTGTTGACTTTTTTTTCAAAAATAGTGCCACGTAGGCCGAAAAGGGGTAGAAAGTTAATTAAAAAATAAGTTCAGGGGGGTAATAGGACCTTAGTAAAGGTTAGGTGTGTTTCAGGGATTTTGGGTATAGGCTGGGGGGGTACTTATGCATTTTCCCAAAAAGTAAATATGTTTCCATTTTTATCAAGTGCAAGCTTATGTTATGCTTTAGAATTCTCTTTACATGCTCGTACATTCCACGTACTGAGTCATTTGGCCTGCATCTTCTCATAATGCAGACACGGATATTCAAGATCATCAACTGGAGCTTCGTTGATACATCCGGAAGTTCGAGTTAGCTATGGTGAGCCTCCTTGCTTCCGGAGGATTTCATTTACCTTTCAGTTATATCAGTTGTTAAGATGTCGTGGGTCTTGTCCCGACTTCCATCTTTATCATTTAGAGGCTTCATAGATAGTCAGTATAGTTGAGAAGTCTATATCATTTATTTTATTAAATGTTTTAAAGACTTAAGTTGCCTATTTATGGCGAGTTGAATATATTATTTTTATTCTAAGTTGTTCATTTGAGTTAATGTTTTACAAAGTTGAGTTTATTGAATTTTTATTCAGTTTTTAAGCTTTTGCATGCTTAAGTTAGTCTTCTGTTTGTAGTCAGCTAGGATGAGGGTTCGCTTGGGGACCAACAATAATTCTTGAATTCCGGCCACGTCCAGGGTGTAGACTCGGGTCGTGACAACATCTCTATTGAAGTTTCTCACTTTCAATGTCACCATTTTTACCACAACTTCACCTTCCTTTTTTACTACTATTAGTTTTACTTTCTTTAATTTTAAAATTTTATCTAAATATTTTCTTACATTTCGAACAATTTTATAAACTCATTAGATTTCAAGATGATCAGGAAATATCATCTACTCCCTCCGTCCCATTTTATGTGGCACCATTTCCTTTTTGGTCAATCCCAAAAAGAATGTCACATTTCTTTATATGGTAAGTATTTAAAGGTACAATTCCTCTTTTATCCTTGTTGGTCCCACTTAATCTTAAAATAATACTCCAATACATTTATGAGGAGAGAGAAAAGTGAGTCTACTTTTTAAAGGGTAATTTGGTAAACATTTCAAAGTCTTCATTTATTTCTTAAACCCCGTGCCCGGTCAAATGTTGCCACATAAAATGGGACGGAGGGAGAAGTTTTTTAAATCCGATTTCAATTAAGTTCTTTTAATTTTCGAGGAATCCATTGATTCTTTAAAATTATCATTTCTAATTTTGAAGTTATATGAAAATGAGTAATTTATGATATATATCTTCAAAATTTTAAATTTTCTTAGAAAAATAATGAATTTTGTAATCAATAATTCAATAAAGTCTAAAAATAATATGAATTCTATAAAGAATTTGACCGGAGAAGAAGAAGAAAAAGAAAACAAAAAAAATGGGAATGAGGTTCAACTTGACGTGGGGATGGGGTTGGGGTCGGAGGTGGAAAAAAAAATGGAGGATGGATAACTTGAAAGGGGGAGGTGGAAGATGAAGTGAAATATAAGATAAATTAAAATAAGTTTTAAAGTAAGAGAAAACATAAAAAAAAAAAAATTAAAAAAAGTTAAAAAGTAAGAGAGAGAGAAATAAAGAAAAAAAGATAAAGAAAAAACTTAAAATAATTTTTTTTTTACATTTTTAATTAAATTAACACATGTCATGTAATGATTGGTGTTGTGTGTGAACACACTTGCTTATTAAAATCTGGGACTGATCGAAAAATGATATAATAATATATGTTCAAATTGTTTAGTGGGGTAATAGGACGGTTGCAAAGTTAAGGTGTCTTTTTTAAAATCCGAGACAACTTCAGTGGTGACTTTATGTCTTTAAATCGAACAATATCATGTTATGTTGATGATATGGATTCACAATTGAAGCAGAGTAATGGCCTATGGATTACAAAAGACATGGCTCCTTTGTCCTCGCATTGGAGCCTGACTAATTTGATTTGTGCTGCATAGGGCCCCATTTGAGAGGGAAGTGCTCCCTATCCAGGATTTCTCTATATTCAGGGCTCGAACCCGAGATCTCTAGTTAAGAGGGAGCAGACTCATCCACTGCACCACATTCTTTAGTGGTCAAAAGCCCAGGACTCCATTGTTCACTTATGGTAGACTTCTTTAGATCTCACATGTTTCCTCTTTTTTTGTTTGTGATTAGTTTAGACCAATTTGTACTTGATGATTTCTTAGTCATTCATGCTCGGACAAGTCGATCTCTGTAAGCTATTCAACCTTCAGTAGGAAAAAACTAAAAGCAGATTTATTAAGGTAAAGTACATGAAAAGATCTTCCAATATTCTACTTAAGAGTATCCATTTGATGTTGAATTTAGTTTTCCATCAGAAGAAACAACAACTGCATCAGTAATAATCAAGGAACTAACTCATACCTTGATAATCCATCGACCTTGTAACCTGTTGAGGCAACCTCATGTTATCAAGACACCAGTTTCCTTCTTGTTCATATGTTGTTGGGAGAAAACAATAAATAAGCTCCACCAAGCAACATGATCATTACTTTCAATAGTAGTACTCTGCATCACACATATTTTATGAAGCAAGAGTGAGAGTGTCGTCTATGCTTCTCTTTTTCTTGCAGCCTTCCAAAAAAATGCGCCATATTAGAGCATTTGGAGGGAAAGGCATCCCAGTGATTAACTGCTCAGCTTCTGTCAAATAGCCATACCTAGCCAACAAGTCCACTGCAATAAGATAGTGATCCATCTCTGGTTCTACCCCATATTTTCCTTTCATCTGCCCAAACAATTCCATCCCCTCTTTCACTAATCCAACGTGTCTACATGCTGAAAGCACAGCTCCGAAAGCAACCTTATCAGGTTTAATTCCGTTCATATCCATCTCCTTGAATTTCTCTAATGCCTCTAATGCATAACCGTGCAGTCCAAGGGCTGAAACAATGGATGTCCATGTGATCACATTTTTAGTTGTCATTTCATTGAAGATCTTGACTGAACTTGCAAGACTCCCGCATTTGCCATACATGTCAATCATGATATTGCAGACAAATGTGTCACAATCCTTAAAATCAATCTTTATAATGAGGCCATGAAGTGAGCTACCTAGACCAAGGTTACAAAGCTTGGTGCACACACTAAACAGGCTAACATATGTGTATCTATCAGGAGATACTCTAGCCATCCGCATGTGTCCAAGAAGTTCAAAAACTTCTTCGTAATCACCATTTCTAGAACAGGCAGCAATCAAAATATTCCAAGATATAGTATCTGGATTTTCAAGGTCAGAAAACAACTCTTGAGTCTTGTCGAATTGTCCATTTCTGTTATAAATATTTGCGATCATATTGGATGCAACAACAGGAAGTGGCATGTCATTGGTAGTGACAAACCTTAGGGCATCATCAACTGAACTAGCTTTTGCATACGAAGAAATGAAACTGCTAGAGACATAATCATTATCAATGTAACCCATTTTTATGGACAAGGAATGGAGCTGAAGTACCTCCGATAGTCCTGACGATTTCACAGCAATAGAAAAAGAAAACTCAGTTGGAAGACAACCCGAGTGAATCATTTGTTGAAGCAGCGAAATAGCATAAGAAGAACCTTTACTCGAGTAACCCAGCATCAACGTATTCCAAGAAACCACGTTCTTCTCCGATATTTCATCAAAGCAAATATGAGCATCATACAGTTTATCACATTTAACATAAAAGTCAAGTAAAGCACTACCGACATATACATCAGATTCAAACTTTTTCTGGATTACTTTCGCATGGATGGACTCCCCAAGCAATCGAAACTGCTGGCTAGTGCAGCAACTTAGGGCACTCACATAACTCGTATCATTAGGCAATACACCACTTCCACACATTTTCCGAAAAACAACCAATCCCCTATCCGCTCTTTCAATCTTCGCCATTGCACCAACCATTGTATTCCACGACACAACATCCTTAACAGGAACATCCTCAAACATTTTCTCCGCCATATGTATGTCAGAGCATTTCGCATACATGTTAATCAATGAATTATTCACCGAAACAGAAAAATCCAGT
Source organism: Solanum chiquidenum (assembly GCA_029582725.1). NCBI lineage: Eukaryota > Viridiplantae > Streptophyta > Magnoliopsida > Solanales > Solanaceae > Solanum > Solanum chiquidenum. Next base: position 6,566 of record JAJOOS010011964.1, read on the forward strand.
CCATTTTTCACTACCAACCCATGAACTAGTTCCCCTAATATCAAATCAAGTTCCCCAACAAAACCGACCAATATGCCCACGAAAGTGCTCTCGGAAGGAGCCATTCCACTCCTTAATAACCTCCTTAACACCATCATTGACTCCTCAACACATTCATACTGTCCAAACAAGGATATCATACAATTCAAAGTCACCAAATTCCTTTTAGGCATTTCGTCGAAAACCTGCATAGCTTCATCTAACCATCCTTTCCTTCCAAGTAAACCCAATAATGCAGTCCCTGTTACAGCATCAACGAAAAACATCCCCAATTTTTCAGCCAACGCTTGCAACTGAAATCCTTGAATAACATCCAAACACTCACAACCCAAAACCCCACCAAAACTAAACTGAGTTGGCACATATCCACAACTCCTCATCTCAGAAAACAACTTCCAAGCCTCTAATAAACTTCCATTCCGACTATACGCACTAATCATTGTATTGTATGACGCAACATTTCTTTTGGACATATTATCAAACACCTTGCGTGCAATGCGAATATCACCGAATACAGAATACTTGAACATGATAGTGTTATTCGCCAAAAAGGGTTGAGTTGGATCTTGACCCATTGTGATTGTGAGTGCGTGAAGAGCCTTAGTTGCGTCGAGAGATTGAATCCAATTTGGTTCTTGAAGTAACTGAATGAGCCTTTGGTGCTTGATATTATCTCCATGATTACAGAAATATTTAGGGAATATTGAAATTCTTGACAGTGAAGTAGTGTTCCTCATGCAGCACCAGCCAAAGAGTACTGGGAAGTATTAAGCTTGTGTGCATTTAGGAGCTACAATTTAATGCACTTGATTCGAGGAAGGGTCGAATTACAAGAGTCTACTCTACACGGCCTTACCTGCTATGTTTATGGGTTTTATATTTGAGAAAAAAGAACCATATGGATTTAAATCAAACACAAGATTGTAGTCAGGCTAAAGTTATTTAAAACATCAAACATTCTTTCGAGGATCATATATATAACATACAGAGGTGAATCTAAAGATTTTTAGAATATGAATACATCACGAAAAAAAATGCATTCAGTGAGAATTGATCTCTGATTCTGTGGCAAACTGTCTTGTGAAAATATCATACTATGGTCTTTCTAACTCTTAATATATTACTCTTACTACTACTTATGAAGAAAACAAGTGAAAATGCAAGTATCAACACCATTGCATATCCATCTAACACAAATAAAAATGATACAAAGTTCTTATTTTCCCTTCAATGACAACAACTCATTCATGGATTAATGATGTTTGGGGTCAGGTCCTCCAGGACTACGTCGCATTGGCTTGTATCTTCTTTCTAATTTGCTTTTATATCTGTCATAATAATGTACCTCGAGGGCCTTTTTCCTCTCGAAATATACGAGAAAAGGTTCAGTTAAACTTCTTTTCTGTTCCATAGGACGAGCAATAGTTGAACATTGCACCATAATAAGCACAACAATTAGAAATACATAAAATTTCCCCAGATACATTGTCCTAATTGATGATAGATAAATACTCCCAGTTTTCAACATACATATATATAGAGAGAAAAAATGTCTTTCTTATATTTATTTGGCCACTTGTTAAGAGTTTGTTATTTGCAAAAGATTTAAGGATGACCTTGTTTGAAATATAACTTTTAATTTGTTGTCTTAACATTCCTTTGTGAGGCATCGAAGAGTCAACTTCTATTTGTCCTAACATAAGCTATTTTTTTAGTCCATAAAAGTTGTCTATCTTTAGTTTTGCAAGTGGTCTGTGACGACTTTTTTTTTTTTGGGTTAGTGACGATCCTGCTTTTTCTATGGGATAAACATGTGGAAATTCATTTTTATATGAATGGCGGGAGATTCGATCTCAAGAGTTTTGTCTGCTATAATACCAAGATGAAAGAGATAAAGTGAAGGGTAAACCTATGAGCCTCACTCATTCTATTCTTGTATACGAGTATATAATAAGATAATACTAACAAATTCAGTCTTTAGATATTCTTGATATAGTGTGATATTGTTTAGTCCGGGTCAATCTATGGTTTCCCTTAAAAAGGTTCACTTTCATACCTCCAAACAACTTAAATGTAGTTTTGTAATTTTTTTCAACTATCAATATGAAACTTTGTTCGCACACCCAAAAATCTCTTTCTCCCCCTAAGTTTAACGTGGCCCATCACCACAATCCATATATTTATTTCGAGATTGTTGTGTTCCACCTACATGACCGAGCATTTTTTTCCCCACCGAAACTCAAAGCTAGCTAGTTTCTTCTTGTGTGCGCATCTTCAAGCTACTCTAAAGGTATATTAGTAAACCGAATCTCATACTATCACTTCACCATTTTCATAATTGTCTGGTCGAATTATTGGCTCTAAAACCATTTGTTGGCGCTTAGACAGTCCAAAGATACTTTTAATATAGTATGCTTTAAAACTTTGTTCAAATATCAAACCAAAACGATGTTCTTTTCTCTGTTTGATGTTTCATTCTTCTAATTATATTATTTTAGTCACACTCCACTAAAGGCAATATACACTTTTAGAAGCTAAGTCAAAACAAGATTTACGTATCTGCTTAATTACTTGTTTTTAATCAAATACAAAACTCATTAAACACTTCGATAAAGTCAAATTGAAAAGTTGCAAACACAATTTACAAAATCTAGGTGCATAATCCCGTTTACTGGCCTGATTTTTGGTCTTATTAATAAGGTTATGTCACTAATGCACTACTCACTAGCACTAACTAGTAATTATATTATATATATAAATGTAACAATCAACATGAAGTCAATCAAGAAGCAAAAGCTAAGTGGGGCCCTTTTCATACTAATTAAAGTGGACAGAATGATTCAAATCCCTTCGCTCGTTCCAAATCAAACATATCTTTTCCATAAGAATATAGTAAGACTCGTTGACAAATAACAATCGTTTTAGAAATTTAACCAGATATAATGAGATGATTGAAATCCTTTTACATTTAACTGAAAGCACCGCCTCAAAAATGTTCTCTCCAATACACAAATCCGAATTTAATTATTTCGCAATGATATGAAAAGAAAAAAGCATTTTGGCAATTTATTTTGTTGCTGCAATCGTTTAATTCAGAACATTAATTGACAGAGAGCACATAAATTCCTCAACAAAAAAAAACTCTTCTGTTTTTTTTCTCTATATTGTAGTTAACAATTGAATTTAATATATTTATTTGAAAAAAATTGAACTATCTGAAATCTGTTCTAAGCATCTTCGAACAATGCTGCTTCTGCAATGAATCAACATTCTCATAAATTTCTTTTCGCTTTCGACGAACAATCTCTTGAGAAGAAACAAAATCAGATCTATGAAATCTCGCAAAAGCAGCTGAATTGGTAATATCTTTCAAAGGCCTCCTGAATTTTCTCTTGCAAAATTTCAATTCTGAAGAATTTGGGATCAATTTTTGTACAGAGAAAGGTGAGATATTCTCCTTATTATCAAATTCAGTAATAATAGCTAACACCTCCATTTTTTCAGATGTGAAAAACAAAGTATTTGAAGAAGTAATTTATAGATATGGGATTTTGAAGAAGGACTAAAATTTTGGAGGGAAGGATTTGAAATTTGTTTATTTTTATAATCTGTAAAATTTCAGGTGGATGCTTAATTTTTTAAAAAAGGGAGGGAAGAGTTTTTTTTAACTTTTTTTTTTTTTTTTAAATTTTGGGTTGTTTTTTTTGGTATAGAATCTAAAGATGTGACATAAGAGACAAGAATGTGAGAGATTTGAAAATTTTAAAAAAGTAAGTGGGACCAAATTAATTGGTTTTTGGCACCTTAATAAAAACTTTTTCAAATTAAAAATTTCGCTTCACCGTTGCTTTTGTTAGGATTATAGTAATTGATATCGTGATAAATTATCTTGAGGTTGGAATAATAATATAATGATTAGTTATTACACTATAAAACAATGAAAATGATAAAATTGATCCATTAGGTCCTTCAAATCATTTTTATACTAAATAAGATGGAAGATATATTTACAAATAAATAAAAGAAAATTAGATATTATGTAATATATGTAACAAATTAAACATACAATAAAAAATAATATTAGCATAGCTTGTATTCGAACGAAACAAGTACCACTAATAGTGTTAATTTCTTTAACGACACAAACAATTTTTTTTATAATTGAAAATAATCTACAATATTTTTTATTTTTTTCAAAAAGCAAAAAATTAATTTTCAAGATAAAATACCATATTTATTTATCTCTCAGTAGTTTAACATATTTATCTTTTCACTAAATACAAATTCATTTCTTTTTTCTTTTTTTCTATTTTCATAATATCTTTCCTTCCTCACCCCCGAACCCTCCACCCCCATCTTTTTTTGTTTTTATTTACTTCTAATTCATTTTGGAATAGTCTATAGTTATAAATACAAGTTTTTTGTAAAGAATATTCAATAAAAGGTTAATTTTACAAATACATTTTAAAGGAAGTAATACTTCTTTCTTATTTTCTATTCCTTGAAATTTAAAGATCTAATCTCTTTAAATAATATTAAGTAAAAGATCATCATAAACTTGATAACGAGGTTGAAAAAAGAGAAGTTATAGCCTCATGATCATAGAAGGATGAACAAATTAATTAATTGACTATCTCATAAATTTGTTTGGAAAAATTATATTAAATAACCAGGATATTTCTGCAAGTAAAATTTATTATAAGTAGTATGAGGGTCTAAGTAAAACTGTAAGAGAAAAAAAAAGTATGTGTTTGGAGGGAAATGGGTACAATTTTATCAATCATTATTGATACACATGTGAAAGTTATAAGATCATTTCGAGATTAAATTCAAAATAATGGGCTATTTTAGACTTTTAATCAATATAAGAAAATAGATTATTAAACCAAAAGAAATTAATAATTAATATATAACATGGGTCCTTAGTGGTAGAGCATTTGACTGCAGATCAAGAGGTCACTAGTTTGAATCTAATAGGGCCTTTTTTGTACCATTTTTCGAGCTCAGTCATTAAATAGCCTTATGTAAAAGAAACAACTAGGTTAAAATGAGAAGTTTTAACCGCCTGATCTAAGAGCAAGGAAAGACTTGATTAAATAGTTATATTATTAGCTTATTTTGATAAATTACATCAATTGAACAGAAATTCCTGAAAGTGAAATGTACTATAAATAGAAGTAGTACGAGGTCTGAGTAAAAATGAAAGAAAATAAAAATAAAAATGTGTGTTTAAAGAGAAGATTGTAAAATTTTCTCTATTAACAAACTTACAAAGTTAGATTTCGACCTGAATATACTCTACTTTATCAATCGTTATGAATTATTCATGTGAAAGTAATATAAACATTTTGACTTTATATTTGAAATAGTGAACTATTTTAAACCTTTAATCAATAAGAGATAGGAAATTATCATATCGAAAGAAATTAAATATCAATATATATAACAAGGGTCCTTAGCTCAGTGGTACAACATTTGACTGCAGATCAAGAGGTCACCAGTTCGAACTAGGTAGCGCCCTTTTTTATACCACTTTTTGAGCACAGTCATTAAATAGCATCATGTGAAAGATACAACTAGAGTAAGAGAAAGGACATAAAGTGACACACGAAGTTGTCCCAATTTTTTAACAAAACACCTTAACTATGCGGACGTCCTATTATTCCACAAAAGTATTAAATATCGTTGTAAAGAGACCATTAATGCGCGTGGATGTGATTTTTTTTCAAAAACGAATTAAAAGGCGCCACGTGTCATTTCCTTCTCTATTATTTAATTACTTTTTTTTTAAAATACTCCATCTTCCCCAATTCTTTCAAAAAGATCCCATGGTTGAAGGTTTAAACTCGAATTTTTTTTATCTTCTTTGTTGAATGAAATCAACCCAAAAAGATAAGAACTTTCTAACTTCTTGTTAATTTCCAGTCGTCAAGGTTTAATTTCTTTGAAAATTGAGAAATCAAGTTATCTTTTGTGATTAAATTTTGAGGAAAAACATTTCTATAATGTCAAATACAAATCTTGAATCATATTTATAATGACGAGAATGATTCGATGTTGTGTGTGATGCGATGCAAACATGAAGACTTACTTTCAGTGCAAATTTAGGGGTCAAAGTAAAAAAAAATTATGTTTTTTCTCATTTCCAAAAGCTTCTAGTGTTTATTAAAATTTCGTTCCATGAGATGAGTAGTCTGAAGCATTATTTCATTATGAAAAAATGCCACAAATTAAATCCTAGCAAAATCCCAACCACCAAAACTTAAAGAAGCTCAACTCTTCATAACAATAGAGGCAAAAATGGACGATTCGAAAATGCGAAAGCTTGCTTTAGCATCCGGAGGCAAATCAACTCCCAAGAAATTGAAATCATTAATTGAAAAGATTCTGAAGAAATCCATAAATTAAAAACAACAAGAGCGTCATTTACAAGCAAAGATGTGCCAATATTTTAGTTTTGGGTTTGCACTTTATTAATATTTATATTAATTCATTAAAAGGGGGTGTGCATCACTCTCCTATTAGAATTCTTGGATTGGTGAGAAAATGGGTCAAAAGATCTCTTTACAACGATATTTATTACTTTTGTGGGGTAATAGGACACCCGCATAATTAAGGTATCTTTTTGAAAATTTGGACAACTTCAGTGGTGACTTCATGGTTTTTTTTCCTAGATTAAAAATGAGAAGTCCCCATGATCTTAGAGCAAGGAAATAGTTGAATAAATAGTTATCTTATACACTTATTTTGGCAAATTACATCAATTGAACAGTAAATTCCTAAAAGTGAAATGTACTATAAAATAGAAATTTTCTCTATTAACAAATTTACAAAGTTAGGTTTTGACCTGAATATACACTACTTTTTCAATCATTATCGATTATTCATGTGAAAGTTATAGGATCATTTTGAACTTAAATTCAAAATAGTGGACTATTTTAACCTTTAATCAATAAGAGATAGTAAATTATTGTGTCGAAAGAAATTAAATATCAATATATATAACAAGGGTCCTTCGCTCAGTTATAAGGTATTTGACTGCAGATCAAGAGATCACCAGTTCGAACCTGATAGGACTCTTTTTTATTTTACTTTTTAAGCTCAATCATTAAATAGGCTCATGTGAAAGATATCACTAGATTAAAAATGAGAAATTTTTGCCACATGATCTTAGAGCAAGGAAAGAGTTGATTAAACACTAAATTACATCAATTGAATAGAAAATTCCTGAAAGTGAAATTTATTATAAATAGAAGTAGTGGGAGGTCTAAGTAAGAATGGAAGAGAAAAAAAATATAAATATGTGTGTTTAGAGATAAGATTGTACAATTTTCTCTATTAACAAACTTATAAAATTAGGTTTCGACTTCAATATACACTACTTTATCAATCATTATTGATTATTCATGTGAAAGTTATAGAATCATTTTGACCTTAAATTCGAAATAGTGGACTATTTTAGACCTTTAATCAATAAGAGATAGTAAATTATTATATCAAAAGAAATTAAATATCAATATATATAACAAGGGTCCTTAGCTCAGTGGTAGACCATTTGACTGCAGATCAAGAGGTAACCAGTTCGAATCTAGTAGGGCCCTTCTTTATTTTACTCTTTAAGTTCAATCATTAAATAGGTCAAATAAAAGATATAATATGAATTTGACAACGAGGTTAAAAACAGAAAAGTTATAGTCCCTTGATCTTAGAGCGATAAAAGTGGATTAAATGTTTATCTTATAAACTTAGATGAATTACATCAAATGACCAGAAAATTTTGCAAGTATTTATTATAGATATAAATAGTACGAGGGTCTAAATAAAAATGAAAGAGAGAGAAAATAAACATAAAAGGTATGTGTTTAGAGGGAAGCTTGTACATTTTTCTATTAACAAACTGCCAATAATTAGGTTTCAGATTAAATATATGCTACTTAAAAATTAAATTCAGTATTATTGATCGACGCTCTCCAAACAGGCATTAAACAATAATTATGAGTTATTACTATTGCAAATGTGAAACTTAGTAAACTTATTTGACCTTAAATTCTAGGGATACGGGTACGAAAATATCTCAATTTTGGTCAGATTTCCTGTTGCGGTACTAAACTTTCATAAGGACCTATTACCTCCCTAAACTATTTAATACCGTATTTTTTACCCCCTGAACTATTTAATAGTGTATTTTAAATGTATATATGTGATCACGTGGACACATTACTATTTATAATTTTGCATTATTTTTTATGTCCACGTGGGCAAATATATATGTTTAAAATACTGTATTAAATAGTCTAGGGAGGTAATAGGTGTAACCTCTCGCACCTAGAAACGACTATAAAGAGTTTAAAATATAAAAATATTGATTTTTGGAAAGAAAAAGGAAATCTGGAAATTTTGTCTAAGTTAAGAAAGTGAGTTTTTGGCCATTTTCAAACAGCCATAACTCCTAGCTCGGGAGGATTTAGGAGAATACCTTGATATGGTTGGAAATCCCTTGGAGAGATCTTTCCAACGCCGCCAAGATTTGCATGATTTCGACATCGTATGAGTGAGATATGTCTTTCGGAAAGTTGGGTTGTTGGATTGAGGAAAGCCCCAATCTGGAATTAAGGAAGGGCAAAGTAGTCTTTTCTCTAATTAATTTCCTAATTCATTTTAGGGATTTATTTGGGGTAAAAGCTTATTTTGGTCAAATTAGAATAATTAAATTCACGCTTAGGTCTTGGTGAAAAGAGAAAGGAAGAAAGAACGGAAGAAGAAAGCAAGAATTCACCAAGATCATCCAAGCTTGCGAGTGGAATTCGTCAGTGGTGATCCCTATTAAGGTATGTGAGATATTTTTGTGTTGGGTTAGTTCACCCACACACCAACTTGTTTCAATCCATTGGTTTTGAGTTGTTTACATGTTGAAGAAGTAAGGTTCTTGAAGAACAAATTGTAGAATTCTTGTTGGTTGAGTTGTTGACACTTGGGGGTGAATTGATTCATGTTTCCGGGTTGTCTTTCGAGTTAGATTGGTTGTATATTGGGGGTACTAATGACCCTAAGTGTTTGGGGAAAGAACTAGGGAAGATTGGATGGTTTAGAGATGAAAAACGAAGGAGAAAAGCCGGAGAGTTCTGGGCAAGGGCTTGGGGCGTCGCGCCTGCCAGAGCGCCACAAAAACTTCTCTGAAGTTTGGCCTCTGGCGTGTCGCGCCAGCCAGACCTCTCTGAAGTTTGAAGGTTGTCGCCTCTCAGAGTGCCAAGGACGCCAGTTCTCCCCATTCGTTCCCCACCTTTTAGTACGTGTTCCTAAGCGATGTACTTATGTTTACTAGTCGATTCCAACACTCTAAAGTACATCTAAACATCATGAAATCATTCATATACATGAGATCATGAAAATTGAATCCATAATTCAATTCAAAGGTCTTTAACAATGTTTCAAAGTCGTTTTAAGACTTAAGTTTTAAAGTTAAGCAAGAGTAAAGCTATGTTTTAAAGTTCTTTTTTTCAAAGAGGTATTAGGGAACTGAGTATTCCCAAAGAAGTTTAAAAGAAATGTTTTCACATTTAAACAAGGTTGGAAACTGAGATTTCCAAAAAGCCTTCGGGCTAGTTTTTTTTAGAAAAGAGTAATCGCTTTCTAAATGAAGCAAGAAGGGAAACTTTGATTTCCAAGATAGCCTTGAGCTAAGTTTTGAGCACTAATCTCAATCACAGAGGAAATATGTTTTAAAAACATAAGAGCCAGTACATTTTCTTGGGAGTAGTATTGAGCACCGAATTGGGGGAGCATTCAAAGAACCCACAGCCCCCATAGAACCATGTAGTCATCATGGGTAGAAGAGGTTCATACTTTTTAGATGAATTCTTTTCAAATTAGACTAGTGGATCCATTAGGCAGTTCAAGTTCTATACCTTTGGCCAGGTATAGGATGCTCTAGCAGCGTGAGGTTGATCGATGTATCATCATTATAGCTCTTATGTGATGGTTGTCGTTAGAGAAACTCCCACATCAGTTATTGTATTTTTATATACATCAGTTCATTTGTATTTCTATATACATCTCAGATTTATTGTATCTTTGCATACACACAGAGTTATATCATGTTTTTAAACAGTTTTTCTGTATATTGCACTTGTTTTAAATTGCTTTATATTGAAATGAGTCAGTCAAGTTGAGTTGAGTTGAGCCAGGTAAGTTCTTCAGTTTCGTTCAGATCCATTTTCTAGCCTATGTTGTTTAGCATTCCAACTCGCATATTTGTACATTCAATGTACTGATGCAAGTTGGCCTGCATCGTCTTATGGTGCAGATTCAGGTAACCAGGATCAGCACCCAGCGCCTCGTTGATCCAGTTGAGCAACTCAGAGTCAGTGGTGAGCTTCCTTGCATTCCGGAGGACATCTTTTATTCGCTTTCTAGTTTAGTTCATTAGGATGTTGTGGGGCTTGTCCCAACATCCATCTCAGTTGTTTTAGAGGCTTCATAGATAATTAGAAAGTTAGTAGCTCAGTAGTCTTTACATTATTCATTCAGATGTTGTTTAAAGACTAAGTTGTCATTTTGGCTAAGATGTTATTTCTTTAAGTTATTGTTTAAACTTATCATGCTGAGTAATTCTTCCGCTGAGTTCAGAAAGCCAGGCCAAGGGTTCGCTTGGGACCAACAATGGTCTTTGAGTGCCAGTCCCGCCTAGGGTGTAGGCTCGGGGAGTGACAATAGGTCCTCATGAAAGTTTAGTATCGCAACAACAAATCCAACCAAAGTTGTGATATTTTTCAAATCCTTATCCCTAAATTCTAATATATTGAACTATTGTAGATTTTTAACCAATATAAGATAACAAATTATAATATCAAAAGAAATTAATAATTAATATATATCACAAGGGTTCTTAACTATGGTAGATCAAATGGTCACCAAATTGAAATTTGTAGGACCCTTATTCTAATACATGAAGGTGATGTATGAAAGGGTGTATAAAATAGTATTATCTCTGTTTTATTTTATATGAATTAGTTTAATTTGCTATAGAATTTTGAGAAAGAAATTTTTTGAAATTTGTGGTCTAAAATAAATGATAGATGTTAGTGTGACTATAAATTATTTCATTAAGAATAAAATTGAAATTTAATATAAAAACGTGTCATTCTTTTGGAACCGACTAAAAAGAAAAGTAAATCAGATAAATTGGGACAGAGATAGTACTAAATAAGATGTATTAATAATGCAAGATTAGTGATGTTGGTATTATTTTTTGTCGACGTTTGGTTTGTTGTATTTAATGAATGGGTATATTAGAATATAATTAGTACTTAATGAATATGGTGTATTAGAATGTGAATAGTACTCTTTCTGTCCAATAATACTTGTCCACTATTGATTTTGCACAGTTTTAAAGAAAACTATAAATAAAATGATAATTTTACTATATCACTCTTTGAATATAATAAATTCAATGTCTTGAAAAATATAATAGATAAATGACTATAATTAATGATAAAAATAAATTAAGAACTAAATGTAAAATTATCTATTGATTTCATAAATTAGACAACTATTGTTGACTATTATTGGACGGAAGGAGTAATAAATAAAATGGAATTAAAATTTGAATAGTAATGAATAAAATGTATTAGAACAAAAATTGAAGGTATGTCATAGTTTATAAGCATAAAAATAATACTCCATTTGTCTCAAATTACTTGTTTATTTTGACAAATCAAGAAAGGACAATTTTTATTTATCTTTTTATTTATTATACTCTCGGTTAATTAATTTTGAAAAAGATAAAATTTCTTGAAAATCTTAAATCTTTAATTCATCTACTTCATAATTAATAGAGGAAAAATGGTAAACTCACTATGACAATTATTGTTTTCTTAATATGTCTAACAATTCAAAAGCGGACAAGTAATTAGGGACAAAGAAAATACTGAATGGGATGTATAGCTTATAATTTCCAAAATGCACTTCAATCTTTAAATCTTAAACATGTCGTAGGAGAATTAAAATTAAAAAGTTACTAAAAAGGAGAAAAACATTCCTTTCGAAATGAACTAAAATAAATAAATTAAAATGATTACAATACTTAGAAAATAAAAATTCAAAGAGAGCAGAATTGTTTCTTCTATCAAATCAATTATACTAATATTATGCCATTACAAATTTGTGTCTCCATATATTCCCCAATACAATTGGGCAAATAAAAATGATGTTCCATCTGTTTACCTATGCTACAAGTATTGTCTTTATTAGTATTCGAGGTAGAAAATACAGTTGGGAACATCACTTTTAGAAAAAACTCCAATACAGAACGTAAGCAAAAAGTCGAAAACACAACTAAACTATCTAAAATCTCTTCTAAGTATCTTCGATTTATTCTTCTGCAACAAATCAACATCTTCATCAACCATTTTCCGTTTTCCACAAACAGATTGATGGAATCTCTTGAATGCAATCGAACCAGGCTGAACCGGCGAATCGAATAGGTGAGTAATATCCCTCAATGGCGCCCTTTTGAAACTCCTCTTAAATTTTTTTGTGCAACATTTCACCTTCAAACAATTTGTGGACAATTTTTCTACAGAACTTGGTGCAATATTTTCTTTATTCGATTCATTTTCGTATATAGAAATATCTAAAACCTCCATTTGAGAGATCGAAGTAATTTGGAGAAAATAGAAATGGGGATTAATAGATAGATCTAATGAGATTTGTGTAAATATTTATAGGTATAAGAACTGAAAATGTTGGAGGGAAGGATTTGAAATTAATTTTTTCATTGTAAATTTTCAGGTGGGTGTTTAATATTTTGGGCCATAGGAGGGAGAATTAGAG